>CP142460.1:33165000-33385000 GCA_038049695.1 Cinnamomum chago
CCTTTACAAATTCTGACTAGGCCTGTGGGGATTGTTTTCCCATAGGTCACCTTTAGTTGACTGATCATGTGCTAGATATTTGAAATCAAGAATCTGGGACATAGTCAACTGACTCCATGATGCTTCACATCTAACTGCTGAAGATTCCATCCATTAATGCAGTGGGATAAAAGATAACTTTTTTAAAGTTAAGTTTCTTAATTGGAGCAATGTATACAAATAGTCAACAACAGACATTGAATGAATCCTTTGGCAACAAGCCAAGTGATCCATTTGCACTTTGTTTCAATGTGAGAACCCTTTTACTGTTCTTACAATTGCTTCCTGAAATGGAGGGACCACCTCATAAGCTTCATTCTTCTCTTGGGCTTGTTTTTACTTTTCTTTTGCACATGTAGCTTTGGTTACACATTAAATTAAGTGAGGAAGACATTTCATCAATGAAGGCTTTGTAGTGAGAACTGAGAAGATAATGTATTGTAAGCACTGAATCACCAAAACCAGGTGATCAATGCATTTTCAGTTTATTTTCTTCATGGCAGTTTGAATATCATTACTGGTGTTAGGAATCAGCGTAATGCCACTAGCACCAGCAGAGTTGCATGAAAAAGAGATTAGGAGAAATGGATTACCTTCTGAATCCTAGTCAGATGATTGATTGATGGTAGAAAGCCCTTTGGCCTGTCTTCTGGTATACACTTGATTGTTTTCAGGACAAGTCGAAATGTTAATCCCAAAATTACACGAATCATTGTCCTGATGAACAATAGGATGAATTGTAACTTATTCTCTTTCCAGGTCAACCCTTTAAGGACAGTAAGAACACTGAAGAAGATCCCACCATAGATTAAAATAGAAAAATGTTCAAAGAAACAAGCATCCATTGATCTGAAGTGATAGGTGACATAGCTGGGGAAGAAAAAACAGTACAACCATAGGATAATGTTATTTTTTTTTTATCGGTAAACAACCTTAGGATAATGTTACTAGTGGGAAAACGCTCATGAGCAAGACAAATAAATGCATTTAACCACATGAAGAGAGAGTTTAGTTGAAATGTATTGAGACCGAGAGGAGCACTAACAAAGAAATGATAACAGGGAGGGTAAGATGAAAAATAGCTGGTCTATAAAGTTCAATTTTACATGTGGTCTTTAGCACTGAAAAGTAACCACTAGAAAAGAATATTTTCTTAGGACTAAGCGTTACAATTGCAGTAGTTTTTTTTTTTTTTTGGGTTGGTTTAGGGGGGGTGGGGCGGGTTTGTTTTCCTAGAGGAAGCAACATTAGGGCTTTATGCTGGTATCCTCTTTCTTGTCTGTGGATTTCTTTTGTACTTTCATGTTCATGTAATGGTTCTTTGATTAAGGACCAAGATAGCTGTAGGTAAGGGTAATTATAATATTGCTAGTTTATTTTTATGTACTTAGTTATTTCTGTTGTTTTGATTTGCAATAAAAAGGGTGTATTTCCTAATCTCTGTAAACTCTATATGTTTATAATTTGTTATAGCTTACATTACACCTAAAAAAAAAAAATTTGAAGAATTTTGAATAATAGTTTTAATTGTTTTCTGGTAGCTTTTCCTTCCTACCTTTTTTTACATGATTATAGTTGTGCTTGACTATGAGGTCTGTTCTTGTTTTAGGGGAAGCACTCCATCGGACTTGTTCTGCTGTTACTGCCTGCTCTCCAGACAGTTCGAAATAAAAAAACCTTAATACTTTCTGCAATATATAGAATTTCAATTCAATGAGGTAATGGTTTCACTTTTTCTTTCCAGTGTTAGGTTGCAGTGTTATTGCATTTGTTCTTACAAGTCCAATAAAAAAGGGGTGCCTTTCCTAATCTCTGTTAACTCTGTAGGTTTATACTTTCTTATTCATCAATCAAGCAGCTTACATTACATTAAAAAGGACAAAAACATTGAAGAATTTTGAATAATAGTGCTGATTGTTTTCTTCTAGCTTTTCCTTCCTACATTTTTTTACATGATTATACTTGTGTAGAATGATGAGCTCATTGTTACATTCATGTATGCTTGACTATGAGGTTTGTTCTTGTTTTAGGAGAAGCGCTCCATTAAACTCTGTGCTGTTACTGCCGGCTGTCCAGACAAGTCAGAAAAAGAAAAAAAAAAAAAAAACCTTATACTTTCTGCAATATAGAGGATTTCAATTCAATGAGGTAATTGTTTCACTTTTTCTTTCCAAGTGTTAAGTTGCACTGTTATTGCATTTGTTCTCATTGAACTTGTGTCTTGTCATTGTAAGGAAAAAGGAGTAATGGTTAAGGTATCTGGAACTTTTTTTTCTTTTGAAGAGGAAGGAAGGGGGGGTGGGGGGGTGTTTCTTAATTATGCTGTTCAATTCATTGAGAAGGCTTTCCTTCCATTGCGGTAATTACTCATGAATCATCTCTCTTAAACTTGGTTTTAACCCACAGTATTTGTTCTTCTGCTAGAATTGTTGGGCTGTCTTTGGTCTTGTTTTGATATTGAACTGGTACAATCCTAATCACTTAAAAAAAAGAAGGGAACTGTTTTAACTTTCCAGACAAATAGCAACTTGGATTTGTAGAAAGGTTTGCAAATCCAAAAGGCTAATTGCTGTTCTTTTTTCTGCAATATATGGCAGCTAGATAAGGTTAAGAAAACACCAACAAAAGTAGGAAAAAATCAGCTATAACCAGTCGATCGCATAAGGTAAACCAACACTGCAATCCCTATTGATATAACGAAAAATACATAGTTGGACTGAGCGTTTCCTTTTGTATATATATAATCATAACCCTAAGCTATCAAATTATTAATTTAAAGAATCCTAATGCAACTTACAACTAAAAAGAAACATAGCATTAAAGGGAACCGATCCTAATGTAAATCTTTTTATGGGTAGAGCTTTGGGCAGGAAACAGACTGCATGCTGCGGGCCTGTTGGGCTGGATCTGAACTCTTTCTGCTGTTGGGCAGGACATGACCTGTTTTGGGCCAAGTTTGTTCTGAATTGGTTGCTACCGACGATCATTCAACTTGTAGGCCTCTTTCTTGCAATTAATAGAAACATGCCTCTTTCCTTTTTTATCTGTATAACATTGCGGTAATTACTCATGAATCATCTCTCTTAAACTTGGTTTTAACCCACAGTATTTGTTCTTCTGCTAGAATTGTTGGGTTGTCTTTGGTCTTGTTTTGATATTGAACTGGTACAATCCTAATCGCTTAAAAAAAAGAAGGGAACTGTTTTAACTTTCCAGACAAATAGCAACTTGGATTTGTAGAAAGGTTTGCAAATCCAAAAGGCTAATTGCTGTTCCTTTTTCTGCAATATATGGCAGCTAGATAGGGTTAAGAAAACACCAACAAAAGTAGGAAAAAATCAGCTATAACCAGTCGATCGCAAAAGGTAAACCAACACTGCAATCCCTATTGATATAACGAAAAATACATAGATGGACTGAGCGTTTCCTTTTGTATATATATATAATCATAACCCTAAGCTATCAAATTATTAATTTAAAGAATCCTAATGCAACTTACAACCAAAAAGAAACATAGCATTAAAGGGAACCGATCCTAATGTAAATCTTTTTATGGGTAGAGCTTTGGGCAGGAAACAGACTGCATGCTACGGGCCTGTTGGGCTGGATCTGAACTCTTTCTGCTGTTGGGCAGGACCGGACCTGTTTTGGGCCAAGTTTGTCCTGAATTGGTTGCTACCGACCATCATTCAACTTGTAGGCCTCTTTCTTGCAATTAATAGAAACATGCCTCTTTCCTTTTTTATCTGTATAACATTGCGGTAATTACTCATGAATCATCTCTCTTAAACTTGGTTTTAACCCACAATATTTGTTCTTCTGCTAGAATTGTTGGGTTGTCTTTGGTCTTGTTTTGATATTGAACTGGTACAATCCTAATCGCTTAAAGAAAAGAAGGGAACTGTTTTAACTTTCCAGACAAATAGCAACTTGGATTTGTAGAAAGGTTTGCAAATCCAAAAGGCTAATTGCTGTTCTTTTTTCTGCAATCCCTTTTTGTTGGGAGCATAACCAAGAAATGAAATGCATCAAAAACTTCCGATTTTGACTGTAAAAAATAAAAACCCTTGCGAACCTACTATGGTCATCAATAAAGGTGACAAAATACTTATGGTGGGTATGAGAGATTATTGGAGTAACACCCCATACATCACAATGGGCATTATCAAAGCATTTTGAAGTCAGTGTCAATGGAAGACTCTTACTTTTTTTTTGTAGCTTACAAGTAGAACAATCCATCAAAACATCATGAAAATAAACAATATCCTTAAGAATCAAACTAATTTTGAACAAAGATCACAATGTTTTTGAATATGGATGACCTAATCTATGGTGCCAAAGCTTCCAATTATTATGAGAAGGAACATAGAGTAATGCAAACTTAGGTTTATTATGAAGATTTGATGATAGGTGAAGCGGAAAAAGACGTCCACACTTAGGTCCCTCTGTGATCACCTTCCCTGACGCCTGATCCTGCACAACACAACCGGATTGAGAGAATAAGACATTACAGTCATTATCTATAAGCTGACCAACAAATAAAAGATTTACTGATAAAGGAGTAAGGAAGGCATTTTTCAAAGGTAATGGGTGGGAGACATCACCAACAATGGTTATGGGAAGCTTTTCACCATTTGCAGTGTGAACTTGTACATTACTAGTGTAAAGATGTGGGTCAGCTCGACCTAATGGGTCAGCCCACAACTCATACAATCTGTTGACTTGTGGGATGACCCAATTCATGGGTTGTGGGCTGACCCATTAGGTCGAGCTGACCTATATCTTTACAACTAGTATATGTGCAAGTACTGGAAAGGTTAGTAGATGAAAAAGTCATATGGTTAGAGACACTGGAATCAAGATACCAAAGAGAAGACAAAGGTTGATGTGTACCTGAAATACCCAATGCGGAAAAAGTATTCATTATCATTTGTTGGATCAGGTTCAGAGGGATAGGAGGATTGGTGCTTGGGGCGGCTGGTTGTGAGTGTATAGATGATGAAGAGGCAGCAAATAAGTGCATCTGAAGAAGCGACATCGGCTGTAGCATGGAAGGCACGATGATTCTGGTTTTGTGGCCTCATTTTGCATTCACTTATAATATGGCTTGTAGCTTTGTATTAATTGCAGAGTTTTGGCTTGCATTGAGAGGCATAGTGTCCAACATTCCTGCAACTGTAGCACTGTTATGAGGCCATTACTTTAGCTAAAAAATCTCTACTCAACATATTCAATAAATCCAGCTCTTAGTGTCAGCTAATGGAACTCATTGGTATAATCAATCACTGATTTGTTGTTAGGAAATAAAGAACAAAAGGTGCAATCAAACCACACAAAGAAGACACGGATTTACGTGGTTCCCTCAATCTTGAGGTATGTCTTGAGGTTACGTCCACGGATCACACCAATTCCACTATGTTCAAAGGCAGAAGATGAGAATGCAAGATACAACTTCTCTGTCGGGTATGCTAGGGTTACATAATAGCGTAGGGTAATATTATGAAAATACCCCTACATGGTTCGGGTGAAATCAGGCGACAGTGGAGCTGAGTTAACAGTCTGACCCGGGTGAAATCAGGTTCCGCACATAACATTTGTTCCCTTCTTGTAGATTTATGACACTAATAAATCTCACTTGTGTAGTACAACGGTAGAATATTCTGATGCATCTTCCCTTCTAATTTTTTCCAATATTTAATCTTTTTCCGTCCTGGACAAAGTCGATCAGTTTGCACAACACTGGTTTTACGTTTTTGTCGGCAAGAATGTCTTCAATTCAAAGATCTGCTAATATTTACTGAACCAATTAAAGAAGTCATATGTGCAAAGCTTTGCTTGGAATTTTGTAAAATCAGCTTTGTTGCCTATATCTTTCTGTTGATTTTTTTTTTGAGGTGTAATAGTTTCTCTATAATTAAATCTTGAGCCTCTCTTTCTTGATTTTGATGAGGGTTCAAGTTTCCACCTGTGCAATTTCTTGTTTACCGTCAAGTTTGGTCTCAAATTTCCAGTTACTCTCTAGGTTAAGGACCCATTCCGAAAGTTGATTCAATCCGTGGCCACGGTATCGACCCATACATACATATAAACTCTCAGTGGTATGTGTCAGTCTCTACACATTCTGAGTAACTTTGTCACGCCTTGGAACGGATTAGTGATAAGAGGCCTGTGCTCTGAGGGACGCAGCAGTGGCTTGCACGATTTCCCACAGGTTTCCACTGCGAGGTTTGAGAAGCTTACCTCATATGTATGGTTTGCGGAAGCATATAGCAAATCAAGTTTAAAATGTTTCAAAATCAACATAAATGATAAGAACAGATATCAGAGTACAACATAATCAAAATGGCATTCCCATAGCTTTAACATTCAATTTGTACACAAAAGTAAGTTTTAAGTAGAACATCAAAATAAATGGTCAACATAGACTGGTACATCCCAAAATACAAAATATCGCTCCCTAGTTGTTACCCTTAGCTCATGGCAGTCCCTGTCGTATAGAGACCTTGTTTGCACACCATTCACCTACGAGTTGCGGCTACTCTACGGTCTCCTGGCCCTCCTCCGGAAGGGCAAGGGTGTTGTTACATAAGCACCAAATGAGTAAGCCCAGATATGACGATCTAGCAGGTGATTAATAACAAAATATAACATGTTTGCAGTAAATAAGAATATAACAAGGTAAGAATCAACGAAGTGCGAGGAATAGAAAACTAGGTAAGTATTGCATAAATAAATAGAGAAAAGCATATAAAAGAATCAAAGTGAATAAACAAGTATACTGGCCATTATGTCCTAGCATAATGGCAATCCACATATGCTATGTTCTCCATCATGGTTGCAGTTGCATGACCGTGACAGGGCAGAGAGCATATACAAATCCCGACTGATCCAATTCTTTGTTGTGGCGGTGTGATAGGAGTGGCAAACAGAGAAAATCAGTTGCAGTGGCACCAATAAAATACATATCCCGACTTAGATTGACCTAACCGAGTAAGGTTCGAAGCTTAGGGAATCGAAGGCAAAACAGACTAACCAGACACTACCTCAGAGGCGGTAGCTAGGGTAGAGGAGGCTACTCTAAAAAACATACCAAGTCCGATAAATCCAACAATTGAAGCTGAGTAGTCCCTCGGGAAACTAAAACTGGCTAAACAAGGGTTTACAAGGCCAAATCTAGCAAATCAGGTATTTTCGAGCAAAAACAAGTAAAATTGTTAAGTTGAAAATCATGATAAAACAAAACCTAGGATCTAGAAATAGTCAGACAGCATTCCGACAGGGAATGGGGTGTCCCAAATGGGTAGAAAGAGTGTAGTGCGGATCTGGTGTACGAGGATGGATGTGGCACGTCAACCCACCCCTGTCAAACCCCATAACACCCTGGCCTAGGATCTTGTCACCCTAGGAATCAATAATGACAGGGAGCGCATGTTATGCTCCAAGGGATCACTTCATAGCTTAACCATCTATTCTAAGGGTGGGTACGGAGTTGGTTACAATGGGTAACTAACGAGTACAAAGAGATGAGCATACATCGTGCATGCGAGTAAACAAGTATAAAAAAACGTAAAGAATGGAGTTTACTAACCAAACTTGCAAGGAATACCACCTCGATATCCAATTCAGAGCCGAGGATTGCCATTGGCTTGCTAAGGAATTATGAAACGCCTATATGTGTATTTAAGGTTCGGATGTCGGATATAGAATGACATTGGTGCTTCCGAAGTTAATCGACACCCTTAAGCTTTAAATGAGCATACATTCGGTATATTAATGTCTCAAACATGCCTCCGAACAATCTAGGAATATATCGTGTATGGGATGGTTTCCTGGAATTTCTTCAAAAAATTGAAATATACAATGGAGTGACAAGAAACCCTAATCAAACCTTAGTTCTCTCTCCATGCTTATATCTAGTATAATCCTAATCACTCTATATTTAAATCCGAATTCTTAATCTCTAAATCCTCCTTCAAATCCGAAATCCTCAAATCCTAATCCAAACCCTAAGCTCTAATTCTCCAGATTCCCTTGATTCATAAGCCCTAATTCCCAAATACCCTAAATCCAAATTAAAAGCATCAAAACCCAAACCCCTAAATTGCTAAGTCGATTAACCATTGAAATCCGATTGGTTAATTTCTCATATATATGTCTGCAAAATTTTCTGCTTAGTGGAGCATTTGTTTATGTTTTAATTTGGTTTTGATTTGTTGTTTGTTTTTTTTCTTTTTTTTTTTTGCCTCTTTTCCAAAAAGCACCTTGTGGGTTGTTTGTGCGAGTGAGCTCTTTTGAGCTATAGCATTTTTCTTATAAAGTAAGGTAGATAGCAACAAATGTATAGAAAAAAAAAATTGGGGAGGGAGAGGAATTATTAGGAGATATCATTATAACTACTTATTTCTTCTTCTTTTGGATTTTTTTCTTGGACTATAATATGACATCTATCTCCATTAACTGTTATGCATCTAGTTGAGTTCTACATGAGTTGGACATTTTGTAAAGAAAAACGTGCAGATGCTATTACTACATAGAAAAAAATCCTTTATTAAAAAATAAAATCTGAAAGTCCGGGATCCTAATCCTGGGGGGGGGGGGGAATAGGGTGAGCTTCAAATTAGTGACTAATTATGACCAATTTTAACTTTTTTAAATTAATTAGTCATAAGTGATAATATAGAACTAAAATGCGGAAGATAACAAAAATAATCATCACAAAGCATTCACCATCACACAATGATTTATCGTGGTTGGGCTTCAATGCCTACATCCACTACCGGCTTGTGATCCAACACCCCACCGGATTTCCACTATTAATGATTTTCAATAGGCTAAGCAATAACCTCTAACACTGATGTTTTTCCAATGCTTAACATCAACCTATACACTATGCTTTTCTACGCTAAACAATTACCTATGCAACCAGAAGGTTGGTTTTCTCTGAGTAGTGTCTAGAATACGCTTGATGGAGATACAGTTTAAGCTCAATTACAATGCCTCTTGATTAGGCGGATATGAAATTGAAAAACAAATTCACACAACACTCTATGTAATGCAAAGAAGAATGCATATGGTGTGTGTGTGTGTGAAAACTTCAATCAAGTTAAAAATGATAGCTCAATGAATGCAAACTTAAAACTTTTGAAAGTGTAAAGCACAAAAATAGATTTAATTGAAGTGAATGGACAAATTACATGTAATTTAAAAACCAACTTGAAAATGATGTATATCAATGCTAAGCAAGTTGTGTGAAACTTTAAAACAAAATACATGTGATTTGTGAAGTTGTTGAATCCACAACATAAGATAGATTATTTGAAAGTGATTTTCTTATGATGAAAAACAACAACCAAAGATTCAACTAAGTATAGGAATCATGTTACATATATTTTCAAAGATGATTCCAAAATATGATTCACTTAGATATACTAAACTGAGTCCTACTTGGTTTGAATCAAGGTGATGTATGTAAAACAATAAATCAATTCAACACATATATATGTTAAGGACACAACAAATCATAGTTAACATGCCTAAATAGATTTACTAATAATTTAAGCAAAGCATGAAAACATATGTAAATGAAAACTAAGCTTACATAGAAGATTTACTTATGATTCCAAGCTTTAGCTTCCCTTTTTACCAACTAGCCTCCCTTAGCTCATTCCCCTTTGTTTGGTCTCAAAAATACCTCAAGGAGTATCCCTTGGGTCCTCAAATTTGGCTAAGGAATGAACTTCAATTTATAGAAAATGTTGTCTAACGGCTAGCATGTCGGTTGACCGAACTTTCCCTAATTATAAAAATTCGTAAAAATATATTTTTTTTGAAAGGGAAACTTGGTCTTGAAGGTCTAGGCCATTTAATCAAGACTGGAAACATGTTTTTAATCATTCTAAGAGTTTTAAAAACATGAAGCCTAAAATGCCTAAGATGATTTGAAACTTTTAAAACCATAGGCAAGCTTGATTAGAAAATCTTTTTTTGAAAACTAAATGCATCCAAATTTAAAATTAAAACATGCATAAATCAATATTTCTACAAGTCTAAAAGAAAAACAATGCATGTATAAATCAAGATTTCAAGAATTTCTAAATCAATGCATATGTGAAGATTTGAATGATGCTAAAATGATAATGCATCCATCAAATTGCAAAACACAAAATCCCTAACAATCTCCCCATTTGCAATTTGATGTTAACTTACGCAACACCGAATTTACACACTAAGTCTTCAGCTCCCCCTAAGCTGAACAAGTCTTGAAATCTCTTGGATGCTTCCTTCTCTTAGCTTGGGCTCTAGTTCTTTTTCTTCATTCTTCTTGATGCTTGGAGCTTGATCATCCTTCAAGCTTCGTTTTCGTCTTTCTCTCTTTGGTCAAGCATCTTCTTTAGCTCCCAAGCTTTCTTTCTTCTTTCATCTCTCCCCCTTTGACCAAGCATGTAAGACCCTGTCCCAAGTGACATTGATTAGTGTTATTTTAGTCGTGTTTTAGTTCTAAGTGTGATTAGTGAATTTTGGTTAAGTTGAGAATAAAATAGATTTTGATATAGCTTTGGGAAATTTTGATTGCTTTGTGATTAGTGGGGCCCTTTGGGGGTTCCTTTTTATGACCTTGCATGTGCTTGGGGATTTATCGGAGATTCTTGCATTCATTGTTTTAATCCTATTTTAATTGTATTGTTAATCCCTACAACTTTTATGTTGATCCTGTACCTGCCCGAAATCCCGAAACCCGACCTTCCTAGCATTGAGGGTCAAACAGTCTTTTTACACTAAATCTGTACCCAAAATTTGATATCACTGAAACCCGCGAAACATATACTTTTTGAAAACTAGATATTTTGACGATCACTTTTCTCTTTTTCGTCGAATGCATTAGAAGGCCCGAAAGCCATGATTTCAGCCCAATTAGATCTCACTAGTGGAGCCCACTCCCCACTTGCTTTTTAAGGAAACCCTTCTTCCTCTCTTCCCTTTTTCCAACCTAAACCAAACACCAAGCTAGGGTTTCCCTTCCTTCTTCTTCTTCTTGCTTCTCCATCATCAATCCATTCCCAAACTTGCACCAATAGGAGATTTGAGGCCATCTTCTTTTTCATCTTTTTGAGAGCTTTCTCTTAATAACATTTGTGGAGAAAACCACCTACTCCAAGACCTCCTTTTGGACTAACCTAGCATTTTGAAGAACTTTCATGTAAGTAATCCTTCCCCTCTTTTGATATTGTGTTCTCCTAGCCTAAGAGAATCTCCATTTTCATTATTGAAACCTTTTCCTCCGCATTCCATGTTTTGACTCTTTTAGGGTTTTGTTCTGGGGATTTTTGCTTGTAGCTTGGACCTTTGACTTGAAAAGCTTGATTAGAGCTTGATTTGCTTGAATAGAGACCCAAGGCAAGTGGATGATTTGATTTTCATGAGCTTTCAATGGTTTTGGTTTTTCCCACTCATGTCTATTTATTGCATTGATTTGAAATAAATGTTCATGATAGAGCATAGATAGTGCATTTATGTCATAGAAATGTATTGGTGCATGGCATTTAATTTTCTCTTGTTTTATTCGAAATGTACTCTTATGTGTAATGGTTTCCTTCCTTCTTTCCTTGTATTGGATGTGAGGTTGATGGAGGAGAATGTAATGAATATTGTAAGAGATTTGATGTTGTTTTGAATGAAGTTTTGGACTCCTCATTGGATGTATAAAAGATGCTAGAAAGAGGTTGTAGAAGGAAGAGATAGAGAGGAGCTGAACTGTCCCGAAATCAGTTTCTGGACAGTTCGCTCGAGCAAACAGGACACTTCGCTCGAGCGAAGTTTCCAGAAAAGGGTTCGGAGCATTCCAGTAGGAAGTTCGCTCGAGCGGACCCCTTGGTCGCCCGAGCGAACCTCCCAGAACTCATTCCAGAGAGTGGTTAGCTTGAGTGAACCAATACTTCGCTCGAGCCAACCACCTATTGGATGAGTTCGTTCGAGCGACCTCAACTTCGCTCTAGCGAACCCACCCAGACAACCATTCCAGAGAGTTAACCGCTCGAGCGAACCTCCAGTCTGCTCGAACGATGAGTACTGTTTACCTGTTAACTGTTTTGGGAGCATAAATAAAATGTTTATATATTTGAGAGAGGTTTGTTGGGAACTCCATTGTATTGAGAAGAACCGTTCATATGATTTGACATTCGTTTGAGAAAGAAACCACGTCACGAAGATTTCATTTGAAGTTGTAAAAATCGTAAGGTGTATAAGGAGCTCAGAATGTCCCCAAACTCAAAGAGTACCGAGTGGTCATTAAATCGACATACATGACCCCTATTCACCTTAAACAAATCTTGAACCCCGATACTTGTCTTGAGATTTTGAAAGTTCATTTGTATTTTACTATTTCCCGAACTTCTTATGTATTCTAAAAAATATTGAAATTTCAATTGTAGCATCTTGCTAGCCCAATAAGCATGCCCGAATTAATATGACAGTTGTCCCTTTGAGCACCCCGTCCCATTTATTTATATACTTGCACTTGATGTATTTCATACATGTTTTAATCTTATTATTTGACCTATGGGTCGGCACCACTAAGCTTGGATAACCCTGTTAGTTTGATCCACTGACTTGGAGATCCCCCTCTTGTCCCGCCAGCTGTAGTTTGGATCCCGTTATCCGGTTATTACCGTGGTCTTGTCCCGATGCCGCAGATTGCTACTGTGGTTCTCGATGTCCGGCTCGCTACCGTGGTCATGTATAGTATATGTATATGTATTTATAAGATCCACTGTTTCTCCTCACCTCGAGTGACTGAGATCAGTGTCTAGTTATTGCTCTGTCACTTTAGTGATAGAGGACTTAGCTTCGTGTGGTTGCCATCTTGCTTGTTTCCCCATCTCCTTGGTTACCTTTACATGTTTTACAATGCACACTTGTATTTGAATAAATGTTTTATCTCATTTATAGAAACTGTTATTTAAACAGGTTTTAAATGCTTTTGAAGGTAAATTCATTTATTATTTTATTGTCATTGTATTTTACCCATTTGCCAAACCGTCGTGTTTGACCCACTCTTTGGTACTCAGGTCCGGATATTGCCTACCCCGAGGCGGAGCTTGAGGAGGCGGTCGGTGAACTACAACGCCTAGTTGAGTGGCATGCTGATGATGTCGTATAGACATCGATTGCTATGAGAGACGTACATTTTTGGAAAACTGTTTAACCATTCTTTTGGGTTACTGTTTTGTTTATATTGGCATTTGTTGGCTTCTATTTTTGGGGAATGTAATTAAATGATCGTTGTATAAACTTTAACTTACTTTTGGGAAAGCACTAATGATCATTGCTCATTCTGATACTTGGTTATACATGTGTTTTATCTTGTGAATAGAAATGAATTGTCATTTGATTTGCTACACGCTTCCGCATTTAAACAGAAACATTTATTATATTGATGTGATAACCTCACCGCGGACACCTGTTGCGACACTTCACTTACACCACCACAAATACGGGTCCCGATCCCGGATTCCCAGTCCTGGGTCGCGACAATGCACGCTCTCCCTTTGGCAAGATATGCATTCTTTCCCCCTTTGGAAGATTATACAATATCTCCCCTTAGACAACTTGGACATTCTTTCCCCCTTTGTCATTAAATTACAAAGGATCCTACACACATGAAATAAAGAAAATACCTTTGAGTAGCACCTGTTAACAAAATAAATCGAAAATGAAATTCATAACAGGCCATCTTGTATGATTAGTTATCTCTAAGGGTGCACAGCCAACACAAAGGTAAATTTGATCAAAGCTAATGCTTCCTTTGAATATTTATACTCCCCCTCAATCCATTCTCTTTTTTTGTCAACATTTTGACAATGATGGGTACAAAAAGAAGGTGATTTTACCAATTGAGGGCAAACTTCAAGGGAACTATTAGTCTTGGTTTATATGGTCAAATTATCAAAATTAAGAACAAGGTCAAGGGAATGAGATAGAGGTTACATAGCATAACATCAACTAATGTGCTTATGAAAATCATATGCTATGTATTGAAATAATTTCATCCATCATTAAATTTAAGAATAATGTGCAATGAGAATGAAATGAAATTCAATCATGAAGCCAACCTCAACTATTAACCAACCAAAATTATGATCATACAAATGGTGGATATGAGATTTACTCATGTGCTCATGAGAGGTGGCAAACATGAAGATTATGATGCTAATAGAATGTGTCATGGAATAAAAACATATTTCCTAAATAAAACCAAGTTCAATCTAATGTATACAAGATCTATCACATTCTCAAGATATACCAATTGAATATGATACCAATTGATACTAATTGAAAATCAAAAAATGATTAAGAGCAAGGATGTGATAAACACAAAATTCCATCAAGCATCATAAATGAATATTCATCACTTAAAGATATAATAACTTAGTGAGCATAGTAATAAATATGAGAAATTGCATTTTAAGAAATGTAAACATGTACGATCAAAATGCAAATGTATCATGACCAACAATATGATGAGAAAATAAAGAATAGGTTGGTCCAATGAGGTTCAAGGCCTTAAGGTTTGTTTAATTGATAACCTTTGAAAATTCACCTAAGATCTTGATAAGGTTGTCCTTGAGGGCTCACTTTTGATATCCCACCAATTGGAGGTATAACTTGGTGAGATTGTTTCTTATGGGAAAGAGTGAGTTAGAGGGGAATCTCCATTTTCACCTATAGTGGAAACCATAATAATGATTTTCAATAAGATACAACAGCTAGGGTTTAAACTCTAGGTTTTTACACCTAATCAAGAGTTCCAAAACACTTGATCCTAATAAAGAGCACAAGGCTTTGATACCAATTGAAAGTCCTACTCCGATAGGATTTCAAATTGGGGATTCTAGACTAAGGATCAACTCCAGGTTGTTAAGCCCTACAAAGGAGTAACCACGCTCTGATACCAATTGAAAGTTCGGGATCCTAACCCTGGCCGGGGGGGGGGGGGGGGGGGGGGGGGGGGTGAATAGGGTGAGCTTCAAATTAGTGACCAATTATGACCAATTTTAACTTCTTTAAATTAATTAGTCACAAGTAATGATATAGAACTAAAATGCAGAAGATAATAAAAATAATATCACAAAGCATTCACCATCATACAATGATTTATAGTGGTTCGGCCTCAATGCCTACATCCACTACCGGCTTGTGATCCAACACTCCACCGGATTTCCACTATTAATGCTTTTCAATAGGCTAAGCAATAACCTCTAACACTGATGTTTTTCCAAGGCTTAACATCAACCTATACACTATGCTTTTCTAGGCTAAGCAATAACCTATGGAACCAGAATGTTGGTTCTTTCTCTGAGTAGTATCTAGAATACACTTGATGGAGATACAGTTTAAGCTCAATTACAATGCCTCTTGATTAGGCGGATATGAAATTGAAAAACAAACTCACACAACACTCTATGTAATGCAAAGATGAATGCACATGGTGTGTGTGTGTGAAAACTTCAATCAAGTTAAAAATGATAGCTCAATGAATGCAAACTTAAAGCTTTTGAAAGTGCAAATCACAAAAATAGATTTGATTGAAGTGAATGGACAAATCACATGTAATTTAAAAACCAACTTGAAAATGATGTATATCAATGCTAAGCAAGTTGTGTGAAACTTTAAAACAAAATACATGTGATCTGTGAAGTTGTTGAATCCAAAACATAAGATAGATTTGAAAGTGATTTTCTTATGATGAAAAACAACAATCAAAGATTCAACCAAGTATAGGAATTATGTTACATATAATTTCAAAGATGATTTCAAAACATGATTCACTTAGATATACTAAATTGAGTCCTACTTGGTTTGAATCAAGGTGATGTATCCAAAATAATAAATCAATTCAACACATATATATGTTAAGGACACAACAAATCATAGTTAACATGCCTAAATAGATTTACTAATAATTTAAGCAAAGCATGAAAACATATGTAAAGGAAAACTAAGCTTACATAGAAGATTTACTTATGATTCCAAGCTTTAGCTTCCCTTTTTACCAACTAGCCTCCCTTAGCTCATTCCCCTTTGTTTGGTCTCAAAAATACCTCAAGGAGTATCCCTTGGATCCTCAAATTTGGTTAAGGAATGAACTTCAATTTATAGAAAATATTGTCCAACAGCTAGCTTGTCGGTCAATCGACATTTGGAGTTCGGTCGACCGAACTCAACGGTCATATTCCAACGGTTATATATTATGAAAGTTTGCTGACCGAAATACACTTGTCGGTTAACTAAATTGAAGTTCGGTCGACCGACAGTTGACCGAAGTTTCCAGGAAACACAGATTTCATATTGTGGAATCGGAATCGACAGCGGACTGACAAAGTTTAGGTTGACCGAACTTTCCCTGATTATAAAGATTCGTAAAAATTTTTTTTTTTTTTTTTTTGAAAGGGAAACTTGGTATTGAAGGTCTAGGCCATTTAATCAAGCCTGGAAACATGTTTTAAATCATTCTAAGAGTTTTAAAAACATGAAACCTAAAATGCCTAAGATGATTTGAAACTTTTAAAACTATAGGCAAGCTTGATTAGAAAATCTTTTTTTGACAACTAAATGCATCCAAGTTTAAAATTAAAATATGCATAAATCAATATTTCTACAAGTCTAAAAAAAAACAATGCATGTGTAAATCAAGATTTCAAGAATTTCTAAATCAATGCATGTGTGAAAATTCGAATGATGCTAAAATGATAATGCATCCATCAAATTGCAAAACACAAAATTCCTAACAAAATCAACATAGCACACTAGCTAAAAACTCAATCCACTGGGTTTCGGTCTAGGTGATAAAATGTTTCATTTAAAAATAAATTGTAGAAAGAAGGGGCATGCAAGCTCTTTTCCATAAAGCACCCTTGTGGATTTTCTATGTGAGTGAGTTTTTTTTTTTTTTTTTTAGGGTGAAGCTTTAATGAAAAGTAAATAGCAACAAAATTATAAAAATTGAGCTTTAATGCAATATATTTTCTCTTTTGCTATTGTTAATTTGATAAAATCCTAGTAAGTCAGCAAAAATTTAGCCCCACCTGAATGAAAATCCTGGTTCCACCATTGAGGGGCTGGGACGTTGCTGGTGTGGGAAAGAAGAGGAAATAAGAAAAAATGGAGGGCAATTGGGTCCACAACTTAAAGATCTTGGCAGTTCAATAACTGAAGATTGGGACCTCGGATGAACTTGCCACAGAAAGGAAAAGTTCATGAAATTAAATCTACTTTCTAACGAGCCCAAATAAGACATGTTTTGAGAACTTTGGAATTTGACCCAATTTTTTAGAAATGACAACAATACCCCTGGTCGACTGAAAAACCGTAAAATTAGGGGTTTCTAGGTGTCAAATAGATCTAAAGACAAAACATGGAAGTTGTAGGGGATAATTTTATCTTTCGAACAAACTCGAAACATGTATTTTCAAAAATTAGGGATAACCCCCTAAACTTTCCCGAATACTACATTTAGGCCCCTAAAGTCACCAGAGTTGGCTGAAACACTTTCGAAACTTCCCCAAAGCTTTTCATTGAAACACATTCTAACCCTCAAACTAATTTGGTCCATCTCTAAAACATTCAGAAAACTAATAATGCCGATTAATTACTACTAATTACTATTATTTAACATTAATACATATAATTATGCTCCAGGACCTTGCAAACTGCTTCCGTATTTTGCAGAAATTGGTTAATATTGTGTGCGATCATGAACATTCGTATACAATTATCATACTTTGGGTCAATGTTTGGATAGTGTCTTGACATTGTTGCAACCCTTCTTATGTTACTGCTTTTGGAGGGATTTTTTTATTATATTATGCAATAATATTGAAAAATAAAATATTCTAGCCTACTGTGTTGAATAGCTCTGAGTATGGCTTCGGTATTAGAAAATCTGAGTATGGCTTCGGTATTAGCAACTGAAGTTGAAAAGTGCGAGTTTTGGCTAGCAGAATGTGGTTGACCATTACCTATCTTAAACCAATGCTGTGAATGGGCTCAGACAAACACACACACATGCCAATCTAGTCCCTATCTGATTTCGAGCCCAGATCGTGTACGACACCAAGCTGCACTCGGATTCGTGCCTGGTAAAGGGTAGTAGACTGTCTTCTTTTTGTTCGTCCTTGAGTTAGGAAAACATGAGGGTGAGATCCTATTTCTTTCCTATGCTCTTCTTCTGCAGTCCAAAAACAGGAATGAGGGTCCTCGGTCAAGGTTGAATTCGAATTGATTAGAGCCTGTGATCTCTCTCTCTCTCTCTCTCTCAGTGAGTGGAGGCCACTACGGTGCGTGTGATGAGGCACGTGAGTGGAGATGTAGTTAGGGCTGTGGAAGCTCTACTTCAATTAGGTAGTTATTGTCCTATCATCATCATCAAAGTCTTGTCCCAACTATGTTGTTGTCATTTACTTGAATCTTATTTCTCATTTCTAATCTATCCTGACTTGAATCCTTAGATAAGTTGCACACCTTCAGATCTCCTTTTACTACCTCTATCTACATGTTTTTTCGGCCTACCTTTTTCCCTTGGTGGAACATGAACCTGCATAGTCAAACTTTTTCTTACCAGTGTCGTTGCCGGCCCGCATTGGACATGCCCAAACTATCTCAAATGGGTGTCCCTAATTTTTTCTACTATTGATGATACCCCTAAATGCTCTCGAAAGCCCTCATTTCTAATTTTATCCGTCTTAGTTTTACCATACATCCACGTCAACATTCTCATATATGTTACCTCCATTTTGTGCACCACATTGCTTCTTGATTGACCAACGTTATGCTCCATAGGTCATAGCTGGTCTAATCACTGTCCTGTAAAATTTTCAGTGGGTATGTGCCAATCACAAAGCACGCTAGAAACAAGTCTCCGCTTCAGCCATTTCTTTTTTATCCTATGTTTGATATCTTCATCAATCTCTCAATCCTTTCTAATTATCGAGCCAAGGTAACGGAATAAATCTCTTTGTGGTATCTAGGCTTCAAGTCTCATAGTAGTTTCATCTCTTTGTACATCCCCATTGTGGTTACAATCCATATATTCCGTCTTTGTTCGGCTTATTTTAAAGACTTTGGATCCTAAAGCCTCCCGCTATCTCTAAACTTTTACATTCATACCATCTTTTGATTCATCCACCAATAATATTATATCATTTGCAAACAACGTACCCTAAGGCACCTCCTCTTGAATATCATATTTATTTATTTATTTATGTATATATATATTTTAAAACCCCCCCTCCTTCCTGATTGGGGTTTTGATGGCTGGGCGCTTCGAGTCTGATGATGGGTCTTCGACTTAGGGTTTGATTGGGTTGAAGGTTTGGTTGGGCTGAGACTTGAGTGGTTAGGGTTTGGTGTGTGCAATGTATAAGGACCGAGGGAATAGGGTTTGGAATGGGATGAGTTTGGTTGGGTTGATGATCATCTTCAGTCGGGTTCTGTAACTCCTTTGATTTCTTTTTATGCATATCAATCATCGAAGGGCTCTTTCAAATCTTTTGCGCAGAAATCAAGTGATCAGAACATGCTTTGATACCAGTCGACACAAATCCGAGGAAGGCCTTGGATCGGAAGGTGCCAAAGCATGAGAACAAGGTCACCGCAGGTGCAGAGACTACTGCAGGAGAGAGCAATCCTCAAACGATAGACCCACAAAGGAAGTAAATTTGTATCAATTTCAGAACTGTCTTTTCTCTACTACGGTACTCATAAATAAGAAAGCAAACTTTTTAATCTAAGACTCCCTACCAAAATTAGAAAAAAAAACATTTTTTATACTAGCAAATTAAATTTGGATCCCTACAAAAGTTAGAAAGCTGCCCTAATTACCACTCATTAAAGGAAAATACAAATAAGAAAATAAACATCTTAAACTTTCTTGGGCCTCCTAGACATGGGCCGTGAGTCTTGTTGCAACGGCTAATAGACTTTACATTTGTTGTTTGTATAATGTTTCATCCTATAAATTGAATGATATAACTGAGTCTTAGCATATTCAACAATTTAATTCTTATTGCATTAGGGTTTGACGCATACCTATTTACGACTTCAGCATGTAAGCATCATAATCTGATATTTTCTGATATTATGAATTTTTTTTTGTAATTTTTTCAGTAAAAATATTCATTATAGTAACCGATATGTTTTATCCATTATTTACCTTTTCTATAATGGACGGACTCAAATTCCAGTAATTCGGAATCTTGATCATAGTTTTGTGAAACAATGCTTATGAATGAACAAGTCTATTCAAATGAAAAGGAGGTGGTTCGATTGAAGGGATTGAGAGCGAAGAATAGAAACTGAAAATTGAACACACAATAGGTGGTTCGAAGGGATTCTGAGTGAAGAACAGGAACTGGAGATTTACCAGCTCACATGTCACGTCCCCCAAAATAAGAATTGGGGAAAAACGTGAAAAATAAATTAAATCCAAATTTTTCCTGTGTTTAATACAACACAAGCTTCCAAAAAGTGGACCCACAAATTTTTTTTTCAACCTGTGGTGAGTCAAAATATATTTCATTAAATGCAACGGAAGCTTATTCAATTGGTATTCAATGATCATAAATAAGATCCAACACGAAAATCAAATAAACATTAAATGTTAAAGTTGCAGAAAGAATAAAACAATTACTAAAGAAATGTTTATCATTAAAGGAAGTTCAGCTAAAGAATTGCTAAGATGACGTTCACTCTCATGCAGGCTCAGACGGCTCCGAAACCGTCTTCGGCATCCCACTCGGGTTCATCAGTTGGCTCAAATGTTTGAAACACTTGATCCTCCTCCGTATCCTGGGTAAAGTAGGGCTCGGTACCTATGCACCAAATATTACAAAGTAAACAGCAAGTACATAATCATAATTCGAAATTTAATACAACAACAAGAAGAATATAAACGAGAGCGATCATATAGAAGTAATGACAGTAATAATGTCAAGAAAGGACGTATAGCCTAATCCAAATAAAACAAAAGGAGCAATATGATTCACACGAAGACAAGTGTCCCCGTTTTGGGTGGTCAACCCTAAATAAATCGGGAGAGCCCGTCCATAACGTCGGTGGTCATAAACCGATCGAATTAAAAACAAATCAGGATAACCTGTTCACATTCAAAGCGGATTATAAGTGATCCGGTCACATCGGTGATTAACCGTCCATATATCGATATGCAGTCGTCCATAAATGGCCCACATAAACATAAACATATATGCATAATAGACCTAAATGATAAAGCTCCGACACAAGAGTCCTAGGTCAAAGTAAAGTGACGGTCATTCAACATCCCATATCATAATCAAATCGTCATACAAAATATGCCGAGTCACTTTATAGTCCATAATACACAATAGGGTATGCATCTAAAGGAGTACATATCCTAAATCAACATTTATATGCATGCGAAGGTTAAGACGTAGATACGAATCGATCCTAAGGTCAAACATAAGGTCTCGTACCCCACAACCATAGGAATCTCTAATAAATATAAGATCAACGCATCCCTTTTCCATTAATGGTGCATAGACCCACTTAAGGGTTTTCCAATAGAGATGGGTTGAACTTGAATACATTAGGATTTGCCCGAGGTCATACGAAGCACTAAACCCCATATTAGTAATATACCGTATACCCGTACGGTATTTATTTAGTCTAATGATCCAATTAATAGAATTCGAAAAATATAATTTTAACACATTAAAACCAAAAATATCATTTAAAATTAATTTGCAAATAACACCCTTAATGTATAATTTTAGAAAACCTGAGGATCCCATCTATAATATTTTTCAAATTCAACTCTTATAAAATAGGCTCAAGAGCTTAAGTGGATTTATAACATAATCAGGGCCCAATCTCAAATTCCATAAAGCTAAGCTCCATGTATTGTCATGGACACATGGCTCCCTCACTCAAAACTATGCCCAAGTCAACAATCCCCTTACTTTATCCCCATACCTGTGATGTCATCAAGTTATCATCTTTTCCCTTTATTCCTTTCATCTCCACTACATGTACACAGGTCCAACTTTCACAGAACTCAGTTCTGTGAAAGAAGTTCAACGTGGACACAACTGGGCACTCAGATTGTAGGTTCCACTCATCACTAACCCATCATCCCCTCACAGGCATATGTCGCCCAAGTCTATATGGCAAAAAGATCGGCCCAGATCTATGATCAAACCACCTAGTGGGTCCCGCCACTGCCTAATGTCCAAACTAATTCTTTTTCCCTCAACCATGCCTTCTCTGATCAACCTAAAGGATGGTGGGCCAGGGACGTCCACTGCCTATGGGACCAGCCCCCTTAAGGTCGCTCGTGGGTCCTCCTTCGGATCCACGGATCAGATCTAACATCGGGGTCCCACCTGGGTCCCACAATCAACATACAGAAAGTCCCTCAATCGCTTGCGTTCCCTGTTACAGATCCACTCCCTGCATTATGTAATTCCGCCTGCCATTAAGGTCACTTGAAATAATGGTCTCACATCCCTCAACACAATTCTACAGGAGATGAAAAGGGATTTTGAAATCCAACAACAGACGATAAAAAAAAACAAGGGTTTTGAAAATCCAAACAACAGTGCGGTGGGCAATAGTTGCAACAGTAACATCAATGTGAGAAACTCAATTGGGTCATCCCCAAATCTCCGATATCATTGCAGAACAAAATCGAATGACAAAATTATCATAAGAAAATGCATAAAAGGGTTTCTACATGCATCCACACTGGAATCAACAAGAACATTAAATTCACAAATTATGTTTAGGTACTTGCCTTTCATCGGGGTTGAAGAAATGCAACAGATCCTAACCAAAACCCAAACCGAGATTCCCACAGCGCTCAAGAATAACCCTATCACCAATCTGACATAGAATATGGGATAAGATTGTTCAGATGAATAGATCCATTGTATTCCTACCCAAAATCTCATATTAGAAAGATTAAGAATGTAACCTAAAAGTACAGATCTACTCCTAATTATTTGAGGAGATGGTTACCTAAGATAAGAAAGTTGAGCCAAGATTGCTGGTATCCTCTGATCTTGATTCTGATGGCTGGATCCTAAAGCTGGAATGGCTTGGGAAGTTGAAAGAGGAAGAAGACGAAGAGGTTACGGGAGGAGTTGCAGAGAGATAAGTGGGAAGGGATAAAGACGTGTGATTAGTTAAAATAGGGATTAGGTTAAAAGGTGGGCTTAAGTTATTGGGTCAAAACTACGGGTCAAGTCACCTACCCATTAACCCAACTCACCAACCCAAGAATCCTATCTAACGTGTGACCCACTTAATCCTACCCACTTAAATAACTAAAATACATTAAATTAATATAATACTAATATTTTAATAATATATATAATTAATGGTGGGGCCGGATCTTGCATCACATGATCCCCAATTTCTTTTTGTTGTTTTTTCGAAGATTCTCAAACAAAATTTTGATATGTTGCTGCATGCTTTGTGTCGCGACCCCGGAACGGATCCCGGGCCCGCGACGTTGGATGTGTACATCGAAGATATACTTTCCCACAGGTTCCCGCGGTGAGGATTCCCAAAGACACGCGGAATCTGACTCACACGATCAAGTATGCGGAAGCGTGTAGCAAAACACATCAAGATAAGCACTAATAAATCTTGAAGTGCTGACAAATATAATAACAAGGCATAGTATCAAAAGAAAGGAGTAACATGGCATTCCCAACACAGTTCAAGTTATAAGACTAACACGAAAGTAAGTTAAGTTTTTGTTACAACCCATAAGAGGCCAACAGAGCCCAATACACTTATCAAAATAATAAAGGAACCCCAAGACAAAAAGGTGACGAGACTCAAGAAACCCGCCCGACGTCTAAATGACATCGTCGGGCTGCCACTCTCTCACAGGGGCTGGCTCACAAGCCTCCTCCTGACGCTCCTCCTTAAAGGCAACGTCTCCTGCACCTGGGCACCAACAAACAAGGGTCAAACACAACGGTTTGGCAGGTAATCAATTTAGGTGTAAGCATGAAACAATAAACGTTTTAGAAAACACATAAGCAAATCCCTGATTTAAAATACTACAATGACTGAGATGCATTTACAGAAGTATTTAATCAAGCTGAGATACTAAAACAAACTAGCATGAGTACTTATAATATCATGAATAGTTACAATCCACAAAGAGCCCATCTTTTCTCTATCATTTATATAATGAAAAGAGCAAGCACGCACGACAAGCACGATATACATAATATAATCACGACACGATTTCCCACAAAGACGGGAATTCCGGCCCTGGAACCGGACACGCACGATGTGTAATAAATACACGACCAGTCTGCAGACAGTCCACATGTTTAAGGACCCCCAGATAGTGGATCAAACTGAAAGGGCAGTCCAAGCTCAGTGGTGTTCACTTAATTCATGAATGCACAAAACACGCGAAACACGGTCGAAACACGTCGAGATAAGAAGGGGGAAATCACTTATCAAAACACGATGAACACGACTAGCAAAGGCATAATTAATATGCATAACACGCTTAGGAAGTGATCCCTTTTTTTCCTTTCTTGAAACAAAACTTCAAAACGAGCTTGTACTTAAACTTTCAAAACGAGTACGCAATGATATTCATCGTGTCAAAACCAAAGCACGAACACAAGGCCTATCAAGCACATGTAAGGACCTTTGGATGGTCTTTATGTAATCGAAGCCCAATGTTGGAAGTAGAAATAGAATTGGTGCCCCGGAAGGTTCAAAGACATCTCGGGTTTCGAGTACACAATATCAGGCTAAAGGTCGCTTAACATGTTCTAGTTTTCATTCTTGCAATTACTCTTCAAAACAAGCAATTTGTCAATTTCGGTCACCTCGCGGTCAGGTGTCGGCTAGCCGAACTAGGATCTGGCGGCTAGCCGCCAGATGACCGACAGGCTGACCGCTGGAGATCCAGGTCCAAACACAGCTCTCTGGAAAAGAAACCGAACTGACTTCTGCTGGCTTGCGGTTCGCCGAAAGGCAACTCAACGGCTAGCCGTAAGCTGACCGTAGGGCTGACCGCTGGAACCCTGGTCTGAAACTTAGCTCTCAGGAAAAGGAGCCGAAACGCGCGGTTGGCCAACGGTTAGCCGAGATGGGGTATGGCGGCTGGCCGCTAGCTAACTGTCAAGCTGACCGAATCCCACTGTCGAAATGTCAGCTTCTGGAAAGGGAACCGCCAAGCTCGGTCAGCTCGCGGTTAACCGAAATGGGGATTTCGGCTAGCCGCCAACCGACCGACGGCTGACCGAACTGCACGGGAAATGCAGTCCAGTTCAGATTTTCACATTTTTTCTTCCTTTCTTCTTATTTTTCATTCCACCTGCATTCCCTAAGCCTCCATGCTCTCTAAGGGTAAAACACACATTTTAAAAACACAATTTGAGACATAGAAATCCCATTCTCCAATCAAAACAAAATCCCCAAATTTTCAATGAAGGAGAAGAGTGCAAGGAAAACAAATGCAATGCACATATGCTAACATCCATCCTAGATTGGTTACTTGCCTTTGTCAAAGGTGCCACAAACCTCTTCAAGTACTTCACTCAAGCCAATCCAAAGAACTACAGAAACCCAAGAAAACCACACAAAAACTCACTCAATCTTGAAAACAAGAAACCCATTTTACCAAAAGGGTTTGTAACATGGAAAAACAAGATCCTAAGGGACTAAAAAGACTTCATGAAAAGTATGGGTTGAAGCTCTTACCTAAAAATGCTCAAACAAGAAAAGATGAAGAAAATGAAGAGCTTGTCCCACAAGAAACTCCAAGAAATTTGTACCAATAGAAAGCTTGCATGGAGAGGAAGAAGATGATGGTCTTGGAATCTTTTTTGGAGTTTTCTAGCTAGATCATGCAAGGTGAGGAAGATGGAAAGGAAAGAGGGATTTCAGCCCTAGGTCAAGAAATTGCAGAGATTTGGTAAAGTGAATGAAAAGAGAGGGAGATGGGGCTTAAGTGAATACAATGGGCCCCAATTAACATGAACCTTGAAGTGATCAAAACATGATCTTGTGGGCCTCAGATGACTTCGACGAAGAAGGATAAAACGATCCTCGAAATATCTAGTTTTCAAAAAGTATATTTTTGACATGGTTTTAAGATATCGAAAATTGTGTCCAGATTTGTGCATAAAAGACAATTTTACCCTCTTTGGGCCAAAACATGGGTTTTTTGGGCTTCAAACATGAATGGGCTTAAGACGAAAGTTGTAACACATAGGAAAATTATTCAAATAAAATCAAAATCACAATCACACGGAAACTGACACGATCCTCCCAAGCTTACACGGGCACTCAGGCCTTCCTAAGTGTGTCAGACTAATACTAAACGTTCTCAAAATTCCCAAAGCTATGTCCAAGGCTAAACTAATTACTTCTAACCCAACGACCACTAAACCCACTTAGGACTAAACACATACTAATCGCACACTAATCGCATTGGTCTGGGTCGGGGTCTAACACTTTGCCCTTACATCTTTTTGTAGTAATTATGATTTTGTACAAAAGATGAATCTTTGCTCATTTTAATGTATTTTTATTTTTTGCTTTGTTTTGCTTATTTTCATTTATACTTTTGTGGTTTATTCATGTTCTAGGCTAGTGCTCCCCCAAACTTGAAGTTGCCTTACTGTGTAATTTCTCTTTTTTCTTCAATCAAGTTTATGACAAAAATTATCCATTCGTTCTCATTGTTGTATTTTCAGTATCAACTAATGAACTATGTTGTTCACCTTTTGGATCTTTTTTAGTTTATGACAGGGCATGCTAATCACATGTGGTGGGTTGTACATTGAATAGTTTTTTCATTGTGGAATGCTTCTGTCATAATTAGATGGCTGAAGTGGCTAGTTTTGGGAATGGTCCTTTGGAGTCATGTTGCTTTTCATGGAAGAAGACCTCAGACAGTTCTCCTGTGCCCTTTCTTCTGTTATCCTATACCTAGTATCCCCGTTAGGGGTTTTGCTCAACCACGCAGTACATTAGGTTTTGGTTCTCTGGTGAAGTTACTCTTTTGGCTCACATATCATGTTTGAGATTAACAACATTGTGCTGAACCACAAATCTCCTCGTCCGTCTCTGCGTGCATTTTTCCTCTTCTTTTTCATTTTTGCTTATGGACTTTTCCACTTCACTTCTCCAACTTTGGAACTGTGGAAGTAAAATATAGGATGATTAGATAGCTCTCTTCGTGTTATTGTCTTCCTTTTCTTATTTATGCTCCTCGCCACATCATTGTCCCAACTTTGAAATGGTTTTGAGAAGTTCTCTCTCTCTCTCTACATAACTGCTTCAAATTTGAAAAGACTGAAGCATAAAAATATCCGAATGGAAGGAAATATGGCAGGCTGTTAGATTGTATGGTCTCAATCCATTAGTTGATGTAATAAATTGATTAATTTCTTTATTTATCGATATAATCATGCTTTCCTTTCATTAGATTAATGGTGATTTATTACTTAATGCACATGACCAATACATATGACATAATGGTTCATGAGATGAATCGGGTCCCATTAGTATATTAGATGTGATATATGTATATGGATGAGATCCACATATGGGAGACATGTGTCACAAATCTTGTACTTAAAAATATCTTCAAACCAGTGATGAAACTGGGCATCTCATCTGACAAGGTTGCAGCACTTTGATCACTATGAGATAGTGTGATCTGTCTCGATCATTAGAATGTAAGATTCTGGATCATAGTACTGGTACATTGGATGTATTGAAAGACCATTAGAAGCACCTTATGAAATACTATCTCGATTTAAGAACTGCTCTCATAATTCTCTAGCAATAGGCTCTCAATCCTGAGACTTTGATGAACTCAAGTTTCTGTCTATTCATTTGCTTTAAGTCACCAATGAGTGAGGCCAACTGTAGGTCAACACATCGATGTCTTGGATACGTGGTAGTAGGACTATGGGAACATGCAATGATCGAGATGGAATCTATCTACATTATCCCCTTGTGCCAATTAATGGATTTATCATTAGTCAGTGCGCACCCATCTCGATTAAGAGTTAATTGGATGGTACTGATGATCACTGTGATTAATTGGGGCTCAAGGATAATAAGATGTGGATCTAAGATTGGATGAGACAGATTTATTCCAATTGATCCATGGATAATGATGGAGGGGCCTACTTGTGGTAATTGGAAAGTTTAGGGTCTTCATTATAATTTATTCCTAAGACTGGAGTGCAATTGCATTTATATAGTGGTGTTATTTGCAATTAACTGTGGGCCCGGATTGCACATGAGATGTGGGGTCGTGTGTCCCAGTTGGAGCCAACTTTCTAAGGAATCCCTAGTGGTCCTCATGCTAGCCCAAGTATTAGAAAGATTGTATTCTTACTTAAACTCTAAAAGGAAGGAATTAGAAAGTTCTTATTTCTATTTGAAGTGGGACTTCTAATAGTGGTAATAGTAAGCTACTAATTTGTGTGAAAGTGTGACTTTCTAATACAAATTAGTAAGAGAGATAAGAGAGGAGACTTGAGGGCTATTTATAAGGGGAATAAACCCCTTGGACGTCTAGCCATAAGAGTGCACGCCCAACTCTCTTTATTTGTGCAAGTGTTGCACAATTTTCTCCTCTTCTCTTTTTTCTAGTTCCTTGGAGTTTCTAGTAGGGTTTTCTCTTGGAGATCCCACCCATCTTCTTGAGAAAAGAGATCTGATAGAGGGTCATAGCGTGGAAGACAACAAGGTCTTGGAGATCTCTAATTGCTTCAAGAAGAGTTCTTGTTCTAGTTGGTTGTCTTCTCCTCGATTAGAGCACTACTGGGCTCCAAAGGTATAATCTGCTTCTTTACTTGTTGAAGATTATTTTGTTGCATGTAGTTGCTGATTTCTATCTTCTAGATAGGTTATATTGCTGTACATGATTGATGAGGGATTGCATCCTGGATTGGGTTATAGCCTTCTGGATAGTTGATCATCGAGTCAAGTGGGTAAAAAAGTTTTGAAAACCTATCTACGAGGTCCACCTACTTCCAACAATTGGTATCAGAGACATACCTCATCTATAATCATGTTAGATCAGCAATCTAGATCTAATCTTTGCATGAGATGCGAAGAGGATAGTCCTAAGGCTATGTAAGGATCAACTATGATTGAGTTTGTTTACTTTAAGTAGTAAATCCATCTTTGGATAGTCACAAAAGGGTTTAATTATGATGGAAGGATGGTAGGATGCCATTGAAAGCCTTCAAAAGTGTTTTGGAGGTGTTTGGACTCGAATTGAAAAAAACCCAATTTTTTGCCTTCATCAGGCGGGTCGACCTGGCCCCGTGCTCGGTCGACTGGGTACCTGTAGGGTCGGTCGATCGGGAACACAGGATCGCTTTATTCTTTGATCCGAATTTTTTGGTCCGGGGGCGCTGCCCCCTGGGCCCCCAAGAGCTGACCGGTCAGCTCGACCTCGCCAGGGGACACCCCCGGACCCCCTCTGCGAAGTGCATGTATTAAAAGGGTGGCTACCTTTGGCATCTTGTTTTTCCATTGTGGTTTGGTAACCTGGTTTTGTGAGATACTTTGTTGTATGAGATACTAACTTGCAGGTGATAATGTCCTCTCCATATGGCCCACAAGTCTTTTACTTTCTATTTATGGTTATTGGTTTATGTAAGGCTAAGTGTAAAGGGCATCATGGTTTCCTTGGTTTCCCGTAAAAGGGCAAGGCATGGTGAATTTCCCTATAGCCCTTGTATTTCCATATTTAGATTATCATGTAAGTCTCATAATTGAGGCATAAGAATTTATGTAATTTTTCTAAATTTGTAAATTTTGGCGATGTCCGAGACGAGGAAGGAAAGTAAAGTTGGACTCCTAATCAAAGAGTTTGAAGATTACCAAAAGCCTTTTGGTGATGCCCAAAGAGTTTGAGGAATCCCAAAGTTTTGGAAAGTCTAGAAGTCCAAGAAGTCTATTCCGCTTGGGCCATGTGGAGGAGAGGACTAGTTTCTAATTTTAGCACTTTCTATTTATGGATGAATGCTTGATTTAGATAGTATCCAAATCTGATCCAAACATAGCAATTTCCAAAATTGGTCAAATCAAATTAATTTTTGGAAAGAGTTCTAATTAGAGTTGGTGGGCCCATGAGATGGATCCATTGGTAACACTAAACTGGACTTTCCATAAAATAACTTGACTTGGAACCAATCATTGGACATATCATGAGATGATTTAATGTCTATTTTTGTGGGCCCTAATACCTAAAAGAAAATCATCAATTCTAAAATATTAAGTGGGAGCGGGGCATTTATATTTAGAAATCCCTATGGTTTTCCACCATAGGTTCATTGTAAGGAAAGTATTAACCTCGCGCCATCTTGAGAATGGCCGTTCCCCACGGAGGGCTTTTACTTGTCTGGTTACTAGGTATGGATCTCCTATGGATAGTGTGGTTGTGACGGGGCGGGGGCCCACTCCCCAAGGAGGAGCTGCTTGCAACGGTTGTCATGCAATGCTAGTTGGTTGGTCACACTTAACTAAAATAATGATGTAGTATCCCCAAGGAATTGCCTCATTCATTTTAGAAACCGAAGCTAATCGGGAGTCATTCATTGTTTGGTATGAGATACCTAGATAATAATGAATGAAGGGGATCATGGATAGTTAGTCTTAATCCTAATTTTGACCAACTTTGATCCTCACCAATCTAGGTGGTATTCGCACTCCCCAAGGAGCCATACCTCGGAGATTGGGATTCCGATGTATTCTGAATTTAGTGTATTCGCACTCCCCAAGGAGGCATACCCCGGAGATTGGGATTCCGATGTATTCTGAATTTAGTGGTCATGAGGATTCCCACATAAATTTGGTAGAATACTAAACCCTAATGTCATTTAAATTCATTAATTGAATGTATGGTTATGTGCTACAGTTTTTTCAAGCATGAATTCAAATACTTTCAATCCACTTGCGACCATCCTCAACCAGAATAAGTTGATGGAATCCAACTTTATAGACTGGAAAAGGACCCTGGATATTATCCTGACAGCTTTAGGATGTAGATATGTCCTTACCATACCTTCCCTTCTTGAGCCTGAGCTTCATGCACCTAAGTATGAAAATGACCTTTACACCAAATGGACAAAAGACAATGAGGTAGCCAGATGTTTTATACAGGCATCTATGTCTAGTGTTTTGCAACACCAACATCAATCTTATAAGACTGCATACGATATTGTATTAAACTTAAAGGAGATGTTTGTGGAACAGGGCAGCTTGGTAGACAGGCTGCTATGAGGGTGCTTATAAGCACCAAGATGGCTGAAGGCACACCAGTACAGGACCATATGTTGAAAATGATGGACTCATTGAATGAGTTAGATGTACTAGGGGCTGCGATTGATGCAGAATCGCAGATCGACATAATCCTTGAGTCACTACCAGAGTCATTCAACAATTTCAAGGTTAATTACAATATGAATAAGATGAATTTGACTCTGGCTGAGCTGTCTAGCCAGCTGGTGGTGACTGAAGGGATTATGAAGAAGAAGCCAACTGCCCTAGTGACAGAAAAGTCAGATGCCAAGTCCAAGCCGAAAGGAAAATGGCCGAAAGGCAAAAAGAAATCAGTTCCGAAAGGTCCTAAGGTGGAGAATGGTCTTAATGGTGGCGTGACCAAGGCAAATGGTTCAGGGTCAAAAGGAAAGTGTTTCCATTGTGGTAAGACAGGACATTGGAAAAGGAATTGTCTGTCTAAGAAGAAGACCTCAGGTATGATCGAGTCACTTATTTCTGAAGTTAGTTTTGCAACTGGTACTTCCGAATCTTGGTGTATGGACTCCAGGGCAACTGATCACATATGTAATTCGTTGCAGGGGTTCAGGGAAACCAGGAGGTTCAGTGACGGAGAAATCATTGTCAACCTAGGATCTGATGTAAGGCAGAGGCTGTTTCAGTGGGAGTTATTACATTATGTTTTTCAAATGATAAATTGGTTTTGTCAGACACGTTATATGTACCATCTTTACGGCGAAATTCAATTTCAATTTCTAGTATGGTGAATAAGAGTTATTCTATTACTCTTGGTACTGAAATTGTCATAAAGAGATACGGTACTCTTATATATTCTGACAAGGTAATCAATGGAATTTATTTGTTAATCCCACAATGTATGAGATACATGATACTGAAACAATTAATAGACCATCATTAAAGAGGAAATCACCTTCATCTGATTCAACAAAACTTTGGCACTTGAGGTTAAGTCATATAAACTAAAATAGGATTGACATGCTAGTGAAAGATGATATCTTGCCTTCATTGGTGGTAGAACCAATGCCTGTCTGCGAGTCCTGTCTGGAAGGTAAAATGACCAAAAGGCCCTTTTTCATCAAAGGGCAATAGGGCCAAAGATTTGTTGGAATTAGTGTATACTGATGTGTGTGGACCCATTAATGTCAGGGCCAGAGGAGGATATCTCTCCGTTGATCTTATGGGATACTTATCAGAAAATGGGATTTTATCCTAGTTGTCTGCTCCTGGTATGCCTCAATAGAACGGAGTAGCAGAAAGAAGGAACCAGACTCTTTTAGATATGATCAGGTCTATGTTGATTTTCTCAGGATTACCTATATCCTTTTGGGGATACGCCTTGGATATTGCGATGTACATACTAAACCTCGTACAATCTAAGTCTATACCTAAGACTCCCCGGGAGTTGTGGTTCGGGCGAAAGCCTAGTCTACAACATTTACACATTTGGGGTTGTCCGGTATATGTGCTAAAGGTTAAGACGGATCAGTTGGAAGCGAAGTCAGAAGTATGCACGTTTGTAGGATATCCTAAATGAACTAAAGGTTGGTTATTCTATAATCCCAGAGAGCAGAAAGTGATGGCGAGCACTAATGCGGTTTTTCTGGAGGAAGATTATATGATAGACCGAGAATCTTTAGAAAAGGAGATCTTGGAAGAAATTCAAGAGCAAACAATTCCAAATCCAAGTATGACCAAACTTGAGGAAGAACCGCCCTTACCACACCCAGTAGTTACACCAGTGCCTCGTCGTAGTGGGAGAATAGTCAGGCCCCCTGACAGGTTCCCGTTCTTGGGAGAGTCTTATGAGGCAATCCCGGAAGAACTGGAACAAGATCCCTGTAACTATGATGAAACAATTAATGACATAGATTCGGGACGTTGGCAAGATGTTATGAAAGCTGAGATAGAGTCTATGTACTCTAATCAGGTCTGGACACTTGTGGACTTGCCTGCCAATATCAAACTTATTGGGTGCAAGTGAGTCTATAAGAGAAACAGAGGACCAGATGGAAGAGTTGAGACCTTTAATGATCAGGCTTGTTGCGAAAGGATATACTCAGAAAGAAGATTTCGATTATGAGGAAACCTTCTCGCCGGTAGCCATGCTTAAGTCCATCTGGATACTCTTATCCATTTAGGCTCATCTCAATTACGAGTTTTGGCTAATGAATGTCAAGAGGGCGTTTCTCAATGACCATCTTGAGGAAGACATCTATATGGTGCAGCCAGACAGTTTTGTAGCTACAAACCAAGAGCAAAGAGTTTGCAAGATACAGAAGTCTATTTATGGATTGAAGCAGTCATCCCGAAGCTGGAACATCTGTTTTGAACAGGCAATCAAGTCATTTGATTTTTGTCAAAAATAGATGAGTCATGAGTGTATATAAAAAGTAAATGAGGCAGGGTAATTTTTCGGGTCGACGACATCCTTCTCCTAGAGAGTGATATAGGGATGTTGTCAACAGTGAAAGTTTGGTTGGCAAAGACTTTTGATATGAAGGACTTGGGATAAGCCAACCACATCCTAGGGATCAAACTACATTGAGACCGAAAAAAATAGGATGATTGGCTTATCCCAAGCTACATACATAGATAAGGTACTGGTACGATTTGCTATGCAAGACTCCAAGGAGGATATAATACCTTTCAGGCATGGAGTGCACCTTTCCAAAGATCAGTGTCCTAAGACACCTGAGGAAAATGAGCACATGAGGTCGATACCATACGCTTCAGCTGTTGGTAGCCTCATGTATGCTACGCTATCTACTAGACCGGATATCTGTCGTGCAGTGGGCTTAGTCAGCAGATATCAGTTTAACCCAGGACCCGAACATTGGACTGCTATAAAGTGTATGCTCAAATGCTTGAGAAGGACTAGAGATTACATGTTAATTTATAGCAGTGATGAACTGATTCCAGTCAGTTTCATAGATTCTAACTTCATGTCAGATAAGGATTCCAGGAAATCAACTTCTGGGTATGTGTTTATGCTATAGCTGCTTGAGAAGCAGCTAAAGAAGAAGATTGACTCAAAAGATTCCTTAGGGAACTTGGAGTGGTACTTTTGGCAAGACAGCCGCTCACAGTTTACTGTGATAACAGCAAGGCAGTCGATAAGTCCAAAGAACCCAAGAGCCAAAAGCACGTACAGAGGTAGTAACACATAGTCAGAGAGATTGTGCAGAGAGGTGATATTGCTATCACCTAGATAAACTTTGCGGACAATCTGGTAGATCCCTTTACTAAGCTTTTGACTACCAAAGTCTTTGAGCAACATGTAGACGGGATGAGCATGAGATGCAACCCTGACTGGCATTGAGCCCAAGTGAGAGATTGTTAGATTGTATGGTCTCAATCCATCAGTTGATGTAGTAAATTGATTAATTTCTTTATTTATCAATATAATCATGCTTTCCTTTCATGAGATGAATGATGATTTATTACTTAATGCACATGACCAATACATATGACATAATGGTTCATGAGATGAACCGGGTTCCATTAGTATATTAGATGTGATATATGTATATGGATGAGATCCACAGGTCCTATTAGTATATTAGATGTGATATATGTATATGGATGAGATCCACATACAGGAGACATGTGTCACAAATCTTGTACTTAAAAATATCTTCACAACCAGTGATGAGACTGGGCATCTCATCTGACAAGGTTGCAGCACTTTGATCACTATGAGATAGTGTGATCTGTCTCGATCATCAAAATGTAAGATTCTGGATCATAGTGCTGGTACATTGGATGTATTGAAGGACCATGAGAAGCACCTTATGAAATACGGTCTCGATTTAAGGACTGCTCTCGTAATTCCCTAGCAATAGGCTCTCAATCCCGAGACTTTGATGAACTCTAAAAGGAATCCCTGGTGGTCCCCACACTAGCCCAAGTATTAGAAAGATTCTATTCTTACTTAAACTCTAAAAGGAAGGAATTTGAAAGTTACTATTTCTATTTGAAGTGGGACTTCTAATAGTGGTAATAGTAAGCTACTAATTTGTGTGGAAGTGTGACTTCTAATACAAATTAGTAAGAGAGATAAGAGAGGAGACTTGTGAAAGTCCTGGGATCCTAACCCTAGAGGCGGGGGGGGGGGGGGGGGGGGGGTTGAATAGGGCGTGCTACAAATGTGACCAAATTAAACCAAATTTAATTCTTTAAGGTAAACTAGTCACATTAGATGATTTACCAGACAAGATGCGGAAGCTAAGAGAACAATCACCACAAGTAAACACCACCACACAAGGATTTATAGTGGTTCGGCCTCAATGCCTACGTCCACTACCGGCTTGTGATCCAATCACCCCACCGGATTTCCACTAATTATGCTTTTTACTAGGCTAAGCAATAACCTTTACAATGTTGTTTTTACTAGGCTCAACAACAACCTTTACAAGATGCTTTTCAAGGCTAAGCAATAACCTTTACAAAGTGCTTTTCTAAGGCTAAGCAATAACCTTTACAAATGAAGATTTTTCTCTAAGAATGTGTCTATTCAAGAACACTCTAAGAGATACAATTTTAAGCACAAATAAAATGCCTCTAAATAGGCTGATATGAAAGTGAAATTCAAACTACAAATATACACTAAGATAAGTTAAAGTGTGTGCACAAGTGTATGAATGTTTTACTTCAATCAATTTCAACAATGAAGCTCTTAAATGAATGCATGATGCATTTTAAAATCAAAGCTTAGAAAATGATGATTGAAGGTAAATGCTAATCACATGAAAGATTCACACAACTTCAAGAAATGAACTAAAACAAGTTGTATGAATATTAAAGTCTAAGAACACATGTGATTTAGACAAGAGTGATTGCAAACCATTCTAATATTCTAAAGATGATAATGAGTTTGCAAAACAACTCTTTAAAAGCTAGAAATCATGCATTTATGAAAATACAAAGATTTAAACATGCATTGATTTTAATTTGAATGGAAATCAAAATGAAAAGTAAGATATACCCTTTTAAAACTCAAGCATTTGATTTCCAAAAAGCCCTCTAGCCTTTACAACTTCATCCCCTTTCTTTGGCTCCAAGAAGGTTTCAAAAGTTCATGATTCAAGCCCACAAAAAGGATGGAATAGAATGGACTTTATAGGAAAAAACATTCCAACGGCTAGTTGGTCAGGTGGACCTGGGCCTGGCTCGGTCGACCGGGTACACTGGCCATTTTCCAGCTGGCCAGTTGGGCCGGTCGACCGGGCATAGGGGCAGGTCGACCGGGTGAACGGACTTGGGAAGAGTTCTTTGCTGATTTCTTAAAATCCCAAAGGTGCAACTAAAAATCAAGGCCAGAGTGCTCCATGCATACTAAAATGATTCTAATAAAGATGAATGTATGCAAGGCACAAACCTAAAAACTTAAAATGATTTTTCAAAATTAATGCATAAAAAATTAGGTTTTCAAAAGTGTTTGGATTCTAAAACATGCATGAATCAAATTCATTTAAAAAACATGTGCAAATGCAAGTAGAATCCAAGTTTCCAAAGTCAAAAACTAAGAGCTCATGTGTGTGATCATTTGATAGTGAATGTGAATGTGCATCCATCAAAGTTTGGATTATGAGGATTTCAGGCTCTTGTACTTTCAGCTCTGTCGCCTTCTATGATTTTTTTAAGGAGAAGGAGGGCTCGAAAGTTTGGTCCAATAGTTGGAGGAGTTTTGGCTCCTTGTTCCCCAACTTCTTTGACAGCTGAGAGTCTTCTGATAGCACGTCCCGGGAGGCCAGAGCTAAGACTCCGAGTTTGAAGAAGACTTCTGTCACCCGAGGAGACTTGAAGGACTTCTTCATGAGCACAGATGCCATTTATTCGGACATTGCGCTGCGGAGGGATCTCACTATTTTCCTCACCTACTGGTTGAGTGAGGCTGTTTTTGCTGGAGGAGATGGTATGCACATCAGGCCGCATTGTATTTTTCTGGCTTGTCAGATGGCATTTGGAGAGCGGCTTGCTTTCGTGCCTGCTCTTTACTCCTATTTATGTACCGAACTGCATGCTGCTGCTTTTCTTTTTCGGCTTGGGCTCCCTATGAACATGGTATTTTCAGTCCATATTTTCTATTCGTGGTACGTATACCATTGTCCCGGCTTCCATCAATTAGGAGTTGCGCAGGATGATGATCCTTTCATGATTCGATTGGCTAGAGGGACAGCCGTTTTCGAATCACTTTTGTTTGCCCGTTTGAGGTTCCGACGGTTCAGGGACGTTGAGATCGGAAAATCTTCCGTGAAGCTTTCTCCAGGTTTGCGGAAGAAGGCTTTTGATTTTGGTGTCTCTCGTGATTCCACTAGAGCAGGGTCGGGAAGACACTATTCTTTGACAAATGCAGAAAAGAGGTGTCTTTTCAACATGCGCATTGGTACGATGGTATACCATAGACATCTTTTTGTTGATATCCAGTCGTATGTTCCCTCGCGTTTCGCGCTGCAGTTGGGCTTCTCTCAAGGCGTTATTGGAGCGCCTTCGAGCATGATGAAGCATTTTGGAGGTTTGCAGGATGGGAGGAATGCATGAGCTTTTTACAGTGCGGAGGACACTACCGCCATGATTTCCTATCCTAAGTTGCCCATTTTCCGGACAGCTGGCTTTACGAAATGGTTTGTAGAGAGTTTTCTAGTGTACCGGGGGCTTTCCAAGAAAGAGCTTGATGTGAAGCAATCTTATGGGAAGAGCCTTGGCAGATCAGATGGGGTTCGACGAGAGGAAGTTCTGGCTTTCCTTTCTAGGGAGAAGCACACGATAGGCTTTCTTGGTGAACAAGACGTCATCAGATCAGGAGATACCTGGTGAGGTCTTGAAACCAGCTAGAAGAGGAGGAGGCCGAGATCAACGTTTGGATGCAAGTGGAATGAACGAAGGCTTCCTTGGAGTCCACTGGGAGGAGCTGAACATCTGGCGAGGAGTCAAGCGAAGGTCCTGACTTTAGTGATGGGACGAGTACTTCAAACAAACCGGCCCATAGAAGTAAGAGGAAGAGAGGGCAGCGCCGTAATAAGAGATGACACGATGACTCTCCTGATTCAAAAGTCCCACTACCATTGTTGAAGAGATGTCAGGGGATGATGATGAGCCTCCGAAAAAGAGGAGCCGAGTGGAAGAGACCGTTAATGAAGGTATGATTCCTCCTCTTTCTCTTTCCATTTCTTTTTGCTGAGATTTTCTTGTTTTTGATTTTCTTTCTCTCCTTTTCAGTTGGAGATGATGATTTGGCGATGCTTGAGGTTCCGGCTGATGAAGCAGTGATGGATCCAATTGCGACATTTGAAGAAGAACCGAGGGACTCTGGACTGATTCCAGAATCTTCACCTGGTGTGTCTTCTTTGTAAATTTTTTTTTTTTGCTGTGCTGTCATTTGCTAACATGTAGCTTGTTTTCTTGTTAGCTGACTTGCCACAGGATTCTGACGATTTCGAGCCATCTATGGACGCGACCTTTGACGATGCTTCGGATGAACTCATGGAGGCAGAAAGTATTCCGCCGATCGTCGAAGAAGGTATTTGTAAGGGCCTCGACATTACTGGGTCAATTGGGCCCAATAACAGGCCCGTTGACCCGTTTATTTTATTATTATTATAATTAATTGTGTTGGTAGATATTAAGTGGGTTTAGGCCTTGAGTGAGTTCCTTTTAGTGTTAGAATAGTGTCTGCGAAGTTTCGTGCGATTGACCCTAGTAAGGGGGTAGTTTGCAATTTAGGGAAAATTGAATGTTTTTTCTGAAAAATTCCAAACGCCGTGATTTTGGGTTCATTGGAAAGGTCTAGTCGCGTTGATCATTTTTGTCACCTGGCTCGTCGCAATCCGACAATCAGAAACCCTTTAAGTGGTCCATTCTTTCACCTGACCCAGTTAAGGGCAAATCAGTCTTTTTCCCTTCCTTCTCTTCTTAATCAGGGATTAGCCCTAATCTCTTATTCATCTCTGCAACGAACGAAAGCGACAGCAGCCCATCTTCTTCCTCTTCTCTTCTCAAGCCTAGAACTCTACCCGGGAGAGATCACCTCCGCGATCTGAACCGCTTATCTTCATCCTCTCGATCTCCTCTTTCCATTGATATCGGTTTGGTAAGATTTCCCTCACGCTCATCTTTCAATCATCTTCTATTTTGGTTAGATTTAGGTTTGATCTTGATCTTCTCCTTTCTTTTCTTCTCCTTAGCATTTTAGGTTGCGTTTGGTTGGGTTAGATTCGTGGTTTCTGCGGTAGAAGGTTTCTCCTCGAGTTCCCCAATTCCTAATCTCCTTCTTGGTTGAGGCAAGTAGATATGCATTTTATATTTAAACATGTGTGTATGGTTTTCTATTGATTGCAATGATTTCTTGTTAGAATACCCAAATTCCAAGCTGTGGTTATGTTTTGAGTTGGGATTTATATGATAGATTAGGTTTTGGGAATAATTGGTTTGAATCAATTGTTAAAATGGTAGCTTTAGAGGTTTTTAAATTTGATAGAATGAATGAGAATGATGATTGGGGAGCATGGAGGCTCGTTTTCTACAGGAAAAAGAAGAGAAAAACTCATTTTCTTGTTCAGGTCTACAGTGCCGATCGGATGGACCTGCAGACCAATCGATCGGACTAAAATTGGTCTCAGTTAACTGAGACGGATCTCAGACCGATCGATCGGATCTTTTGTCCGATCGATCGGATGGCAATTTTGTAATTTCTGACAACTTTTGGAAAAAACTTAAAACACTTGTAACTTTTAATCCGTCCGTCGGATTTCTACATATTATATACCGTTGGAAAGCCCTTGAGATGTAGAATCCAATGGTTCTAGTTTCATCACGACCGGAGGTCGGGAAGTGATGTAAATACTCAGATTATTGACCCAGCCTATATTTTATTGGAAATGAGACCAGTAACTTTGGTTTAGGCCTTAGATGTTAGAAACCATGAACCTGCTATCAGTTGACCATTAATGGGGATTAAATCGTAGCACATGGCTTGGCGTGCTTCGATTAGGTGTCTAGGTATTCGTGTATTAAACATGGGGTAACAGAATGCGTATGGAGCTGAATTAATGGATGCTTAACATGATTGTACACCAAGGGATTTCCTTAGAAGCATCGTTGATCCAATTCCACACGTACTCCATTAGAACATGTAGGATATGCGGATGACACCACTTGCCTAGGGTTGTCTTGTAATTCCTCCTTGATGTGTTTAATTGTATACGTTGTAATTACACCTTGTACACTCTCTCGGCATAATACACCTAATTAATTATGAAATACAATCCCTTGTAGAATTAGGACTTGGACCTGACGTAGAGTGTACCTTAGGACCCTGTGTTATATAGTTGATAAACATGACTGGCTAGACTGAAGGGATTATCATGTTATTGGATTTGTCTTGCATTGACTTGAATGAGATAATCCCTATGAACATGTCTTGTATATTTAACAAGCCAGACTTGCTTGTCTTGGTCTACTCTTTATCAACACCACTTTATTATTATTTGCATGTCATAGCCATTTGCAGTTTGGGGTATTATTGATGGGCCGATTACTCGGACATCGGGGTGGGTAGTCGGCTTTGGACGACGTCCATGACGTTGAATAGTTGGGTGCGGGCTTGGACCATGCCACTATTCCCAGGACCGGGAGCTTGGATCCCCCTGGAGCCGGACTTTGGTATCAATAGTTCGGGTAGGATTATTACTGGTACCCCAGGAGGTGGCTTGGACATCCTCGGAGTCTCCCTCTTGATTCTTGCATTGCATTGTTTGGACAGTGGTTATTGCTAGTATGCTAGGATTTCCTATTATTGATTCTGGTTATTTATTCATGCTTTATGCCTAGCTTCGATTCCTTGTATTCTCTTGATTATCATGCCTGTCATTACTCTTATACTTGATGCATGTCATGATTATTTATATCTTGCTTATCTATTGCTCAACATGTCGTTGACCCTGTTCCTTGGTGTGCAGACACCTCAGGTGAGTACTACTATGAGGAGCAGTCAGGTGAGGAGATCCCAGAGGATCTCCAACCGGTTAAGGAGGAACGAGAGTGGCGTGCAGATGACGTAGAGTAGCGTCATCATACCTGGCATGAGAGAGATTCATTGGGACCTCATTAGATTCTTTATTCTTTATTATCTTTCATTGAACCATTCACACTATTGACTTCTTTATTCTTTTAAATGGCATTGATTAGTGGGATGACCATTGTAATAAATTAACTCCTTGTTTAAATTTTATTTAATTCCTTGTGCAACTTTAACTATAAATGGGATTTGTTATTCATTGCTTTGAAATTTAATATGCCTCAAATTGTATGAATTCCGCAGTTCTATATTACTTGAGGTTTGAAATGCAATATCCTCACAGTGGATTTACGATCCTTGGGCCTAAAGGGCAAAATTTTTAATCAGCCCTAAATTTCACTCCCCGGATCCGGTTTATTCTCTAATCGGGTTCGGGGGACGTGACAGTATTTGTAGCAATAACCCTGATAATAATGATTTTTCAACAGGATGATATTCTGTGAGAACCCGACCCCTAATCTCTTGGATTAGTGTTGTTTTATTTGTGGATTGGTTCTTTTAGTGGGATTAGTATTTGTTGGGTTGAGTTTGTGAGCTAGAATAGTTTTTTTTTCTAGTTTTGCGCTTTTGAGTGCTTTGGAAGCTTGTGAGGCCCTTTGGGGGGTTCCCTTTTCGGCTTTGCATTTTCTTGTGAAATTTTCCCGATTTGTTTCGTATTGTATTTTTGGCCCGTTGCATTCATCTTGAGGAATCCTACAACTTTCATGTTGATCCCGTGTCCATTCGAGGCCCCGAAACTCGATTTTCATAGCGTGGAGGGCAAAACAGTCATTGCACACCAAATCTGTACCCAAAACTTGATATTCCCGAAACCCACGAAACATATACTTTTTGGAAACTAGATATTTCGACGATCATTTCTTCCTTCTTCGTTGAATCCATCCGAGGTCCCGAATTAGATGATTTCAGCCAAACTAGTCCCTTAAGTTGTGGGACCCAACCTCTGACTTGTTAACAAAAGAGAACCCACCTCCTTCATTCATTCCACTCTCCATTGCTCCAGCACAAACCAACTGAACCTAGGGTTCCTTGTGTTTCTCTTCTTCTTCTTGCTTCTTCATCTCCAAGCCACACCAATCTTGCACCAAACTCGAAATGGAGATCATCAATCTCTTCCTCTCCTTGCAAGCTTCATCTTGATACCATTTTTGGAGAAATCCATCAACATTGAGATCTTCTTGGAGCTAGTTCTCTTCATTTGAAAGTCATCCAAGTGAGTGATTCTTCCCATCTTCTAGATTTGTTGTCTCCTAGACCTTGAGAAGCTACATTTGCATTATTGTTGGTTCATTCATTTTCATTCCTCGTGTAACCCATTTTAGGGTTTGTTTTGGGGGTTTTGTAGAGATTGTTGATCTTGAGCTTGAGAGGTGATTAGGAGCTTGGTTTGCTAGATTGGAACCCAAGGCAAGTGGATGAATGGATGGTTTGAATGTTATCAAAGTTTTATGAGAAAATCCTAAGTTTATTACTTGTTCTTGATCATTGAATACATGTTTGCACATATGCTTCTTGCAACATATATATTGATTTCGAAATTGCATATTAATGGTTGTTTCTCTCTTGTTAACCTCTTGGAAATGTATGCATTTCATTTGGTCAAGGTTTGCTCATATGGTTTTATAATGAATGGGTTGGTTTTCCATTCATGTCTATGTTTACTAGCTTGCATTGATTTGAAATTGATGCTCATTTGAAGAGTTTTGCTAAATCATCTATGGTTAAGGAAATGTGAATCAATAGTCTTGATTTATCTCTAGATTCTTGGCTCAAATGGACCCTTGTGTATATTGGGGATTCTTCCCTTTGTTTAATGTGAAATGAGAAGAAAGAGGTGTTTGGATTTAATGTTCATTGAAGTTTTGATGGGAGTTTTATTGTAGTTAGGATGTTGTTGAAGTAAGGAAAAACTCAATTTGTATATGTGTTGGAAGGAAAGGAAAAAAGAGAGGAGAAAAATCAGTTTCCTGGACCTGCTACACGCCCAGGTCCGATCGATCGGACGTGCAGGCCGATCGATCGGACTGTCTTTAACTGTAAGCCTTTTTGAGACGATCGATCGGACTGTAAGGACGATCGATCGGACTGTAAGGTCGATCGATCAGTTTGAGTCCAGTGGGTTTTGATATTATATTTTTTGTGGACCTTGGCTACCCTCCTTGGACTCACTTGACCATATGTGAGGGCGTCTTGAGCCGATGCTCTTCACTGTTGGTTCGGATGCATCGAAGTCCAATCTATTTCAATCTTGAACGGGATGGAACGACACGATATCTTCTTCATACCTAAATGCAAAGTCTATTTCCTTGGGTATCGCGAATTCTATTCCTTTCGGTGACTGAGTAGGTTGCTTGATGGTTCCGGATTAACATCATACTTAGGATGGACCGTTTATAGTCTTGATTTTTCTATGGTAATACCTAGTTCTAATCATAAGCTCATTTTAAGTTTTGAAAATAGTAAAAGTGCATAAGGAGCCCGGAATGTCTTCAAACTCAACGAGTACCAAGTAATTATTATAATCGACATACGGGACCCCTATTCTCTTAAATAATTCTTGAGACCGATATTTTCCCGGAATTGTTATAGTTCATTGTTTCACCTCATTTCCAAGATTTGCATTACATGACTTGTTTTCCCGAAAGCATTAAAGTTACTCTAGTAACAGTTATTGTCCCGAAGTGCATTGTACCACATGATATGTCAGTGTGCCCTTGAGCACCCCCGTCTTGCCCGTTTGATTATATAATTGTACTTGATTTACTTGCATTGTCTCGATTGTATTTGACCTATGAGTCGGCACCACTTAGCTTGGATAACCCTGTTGGTCTGATCCACCGACTTGGAGATCCTCCTCTTGTCCCGCCAGCTGCAGTTTGGATCCCGCTACCCGGTCATTACCGTGGTCTTGTCCCGATACCGCAGATTGCTACTGTGGTCCCCGATGCCCGGCTCGCTACCGTGGTCATGTATAGTATATGTATATGCATTCATGAGATCCACTGTTTCCCCTCACCTCGAGTGACTGAGATCAGTGCCTAGTATATGTATATGTATTTATATGAGATCCCCTGCTTCTCCTCACCTCGAGTGACTGAGGTCAGGGCCTAGTTATTGCTCTATCGCTTTAGTGATAGAGGACTTAGCTTCGTGTGGTTGCCATCTTGCTAGTTCCCGATTCCTTGGATACCCGACATGTTTTATATTGCTTATTTGTTTTCCGATAGATGATTCATTTCCTTTATGAAAGTTGTTATTTAAACAAGTGTTAATATTCTCCAATGTAAATTCAGTTATTACTTCATTGCTTCTCGTTCTTTGTACATATACATGTTTTAAATGGATGCCGGTTGGGTGAATACCCATGCTTTTACATATGTTTCTAACGATCAATGGTTTTGCTAGATTTACAGGATTACATTTGTTTTAAATGACACTTGTTCTGCCAGATCCCTAAGTTTACACCTGTTTTAAATGAACACCCGGTTTGTTAAATATCCGTATTTTCACATATGTTTCAAATGGACATTTGTTTTGTCAAACCACTATATTTATACATGTTTTAGACGAACACCGATTGTCAAATATCTATGATTATAGATGATGTAAATGAACACATGTTTTATTAGATCTTCATATTTTACTCATGCTTGAAACGAATACATGTTTTGCCCGAGATCCACGATTTTGCACCCGTTTAATTATATGCAGCATATGATCAAATAGCATGACTTATTATATGTTTTATTCTTCAGTATATTTATGATCTTTTCATCCACCTGCCAGACCGTCGTGTCTGACCCACTACTTTTGGTACTCAGGTCCAGACTTCTTCGTCTCGAGATGAGTGTTTTTGTTGGCTGTGGAGCCATGTCTTGCAGGTTGTTTTGTCGGCTATGTCATATAGACATTGAGCTTGACATCGGAGCTACGTCACTTTTGGGGTAGTGGTTAATAGCTTATTGTTGTATGGCTTTTATTAGCCTTTTCTTGGAATTCTTAATTAATGTACATTGATAATTTGTAACTCGAATATATTTGGGAATGTAACATCCTGTTACTGTCAGCTCTGTAATTTATTGTGATGGTTTACTCCAGTCTGATGTAATTCTTGATATAATAGCTATATGCTAGAGGTTGAGTGTGACGCGGAATCCGATGGCCACGGACTCCGGGTCGCAACGCCACGAAAGCTTCCGCAAAATATTCAGAATGTGTTGGAATGTGTTGTCTTCACACACGCGGATCTTGGGAGAAAAATATATCTATGCTAAATCCCATTCCTGCCCCCCGAGGTTCCGGTTCGGGGGCGTGACATATTCATTCCTTTTTTTTTTGTTTTGTTTTGCTGGCAGGTTGTGAGGTAACAGAAGAAATTCCTCCGTCTTTCTCAGTGCCAGAGCAGGGGATGCCTGCAGTTGGTCCGGAAGTAGGGACTTCTTCTTCCAGTTTCAATGCAGCAGAGATGAAATCTTCTGAGCAGATTCCTTCGCCAGTGTCTCCGATTAGAAAGAGTCTGATGATCACTCCTCTAATAGGGCATGACACGGGTAGTCGACCAATGGAGAGGGGCGAGCTTTCATCTGGGCCATCTCTTGAGTATGCGAAGAAAGTGTTGAAGAGCGTTTTGAGCTCATAGGTCAAAACTCTTTCTTCTGGCCATTTGGAAGCCGACTTTGGCATGATCAAGCATGTACAGGGGCTGCCATTGTGGAAGCTCGTGCTAGAGAAAGGACTCTAATTCGTCAGGTCGAGGAGGCTGAGAGCAATTTCCGGAGAAAGACTCAAGAGTACGAACAATGGTAGATTCTTTGGGAAGAGCTTCCCTGTGTTGCAGATGGGTTGCGGTGTTCTGCCACATTTTATGGAAAGATTTTGAAGAAGCGTGGCCTAGAAGCTTTAAAGGCTAAGGCCAAGAGTCTACTTGAGGAGTTGAATCTTTGGTTGAATACCATGTTAGACTGAGCTCCTGATTTTTGTAACAAACTCTTTTTTCTTCTATTTTTTGGTACCTTCATGTAAAAAACATTTTTGGTACTTTATATACCTCTTGCTCAAATTCTTTTTGGTGAAAATAAGAAAAAGTTGGATGAGAAAGTTTGTTTGAAAATTTGACCGAAAGGTTGTCATTTTGTGAAAATCTTTTGTCAAAGGGTTGTTTTGGGCATGAAAACTAGATTTTGTGGCGAAAGCTTGATTTTTTGATAACTTGAAAGTTGGATGGCATGGGAGCCGAATTTTGTGGCATGGAAGCCAAATTTCTTGAGATAGCATAAAAGCCGAATTTTTGAGATGGCATGAAAGCCGAATTTTTGAGGTGGCATGAAAGCCGGTTCTTTGAAGTGGTATGAAAGCCGATTTTTTGAAGTGGCCTGAAAGCCGGTTTTTTGAATTGGCATGAGAGCCGGGTTTTTGAGATGGCATGAGAGCTAGGTTTTTGAGATGGCATGAGAGCCGATTTTTGAATTGGCATGAGAGCCATGTTTTGTGGCATAGGAGCCAATTTTGTTTGTTGGAGTGAAAGCTGAAATTTTGGGATGGCATGAAAGCCGATTTTAGGTTGGAATGAGAGCCAGATTTTGTGGCGTAGGAGCCGATTTTGTTTGTAGCATGGAAGCCAAAGTTTTGGGATGGCATGGAAGTCGAATTTTTTTTGTTGGTGTGAAAGCCAGACTTTTTGAAAACGAAGTTTTGTTTTGTTGGCATGAAAACTGAATTTTAGATTTTTGGCGTAAAAGCCAGAATTTTGTTTTTGGCGTAAAAGTCGATTTTTGTTTTTGGCGTAGAAGCCAGGTTTTGATTTTGGCGTAAAAACCGATTTTTGTTTTTGGCGTAGAAGTCAGGTTTAGGTTTTGGCGTGAAAGTTGATTTTTGTTTTTGGCGTAGAAGCCAGGTTTTGGTTTTCAAAAATGCAAGTATTGACTAAAAAGTCGCCTCCCTGTTGAATGGTATTGCAAGTATCGATGAAATGTCGCCTCCTTGCTCATTCGACTTGCGAGTATTGATGGAATGTTGCCTCCTCGCGAATTGGGGTGCAAGTATCGACTGCATGTTGCTTCCTTGCGAATTGGGGTGCAAGTATCGACTGGATGTCGCTTCCTTGCTTTTTCAAAAATTTTGGTTTTGCGGGTATCGACAGAATGTTACTTCCCTACGATTTTTGAAATTTGAGGTCTTTTTCTTTTGGACCTTGGTTTTTGTTTGAATTTTGGGTTTGTGGATATCAATTGGAATGTTGCGTCTCCACGATATTTTTTTTGAAATTTTGTAAGTATCGACAAGGTGTCTCTTCCTTGCGATTTTGAAATTTTTGGAAGTATCGAAGGGGTTCGCTTCCTTCCGATTTTTGGGTTTTGCAAGTATTGACTTAGCGTCGCTTCCCCGCAGTTTCTAAAAAAACCATTTTGTTTAAAGACACGAGGGTCGTAAATTTTTACTTAAAACCGTTTTTTGGTTGTAAAAGTCGGGGTTGACTAGGTTGGAAATTCTTGAGTCCTGGTTTTTGTTTCAAACCATGAATTTTGGGTTCAAGGATTGAAAGTATTGGTCAAGTCTGGGAAGAGGCTCCTAAGCTTGGATTTTTTGAACAATGAAACTATGAAAGTGAGCATTGTTTTGAGAGTTTTTTTTTAGAAACTTCAACATAAGGATGAAAATTTCAAAAGGAGTGGGTTTGACGAGCAAGTACCTGGAAATAGGCTTTGACCGTGCAAGCATTACTCTGACCCAGTAGCGTAAGTCTTCAAGGGTAGTACTGCTTCAAGAATTTGTCGTTGATGGGCAGCATACATCTGTCACCCTCCATGTTTAGAAGAGCGTATGCGCCATTGGAGAAGACTTTGTCGATGAAGAAGGGTCCCTCCCATTTTGGTTCGAATTTGCCTTTGGATTCGTGGGTGAAAACCATTGGCCTTTTTACTGCAAGAACCCCTTTTTATAGGCGCGTTGCCTGACCTTCTTGTCGAAAGCTCCTGCCATGCGTGCTTGGTACAGCTCAATGCTTTGTAGAGCTTCGAGCCGTCTTTCATCAAGATTATCCAGTTCTTGGAGTCTCAATTTGACATTGTTTTCTTGCGTCATGTCATTTTGCAAAGATAACCTCAAGGAAGGAATTTGTACTTCCAAAGGGACAACAACTTCACATCCGTAGACCAAAGAGAATGGTGTGCTATGGATTGGTCCTCGAATGGTGGTTCGGTAAGCCTACAAAGCTTCAGGTAGTTTGTCTCCCCAGTCTCTTTTGTGACTAGAGACCATTTTCTTGAGAACTTTACAGAGTGTCTTGTTTAAGGTTTCTGCTAGTCCGTTCGCCATCGGATTGTATGGAGTTGAAGGACAACTTTGAATTTTGTACTTGTCGCAGAACCTGTAGAATCTGTGATCTCGGAATTGTAGTTTGTTATCATGGATGAATCTCTTAGGTATGCCAAAGCGACATATAATGTTGGTGCGCAAGAATTGAAGGACTGATGAGGTTTTCATTTCGCTGAGCGCAAATGCTTTTGACCACTTGGAGAAATAATCCGTAGCGGCGAAGATGAAGCGACGGCCTTTGCTTGACGGAGGAGAGATAGGACCTATGATGTCCATACCCCAGGCTTCAAAAGGCCATGAGATCGCTGTAGGATGTAGCCATTCTGGAGGCATATGTACATAATCTCCATGAACTTGGCATTGTTGGCAGCGTTTAGCAAATTGCATAGCATCTGCTACCCTGGTAGGCCAATAATAACCTAACCTTTTTATCTGATCGTAAAGCTTAGGGCCAGCCTGATGAGCTCCACAAAGACCAGCATGTACTTCTTTGAGAGTTTCCTTGGCCTCTTGTTGTGACAAGCAACGTAGAAGGATTTTCTGTAAAGCATTTTTGAACGAATATCCAATTGTCGGAGATCTTCAGTGACACTAAGCTCCGCATATATTATCGACCTTAAGGGTCTAAGTGTATGTCAAGACGACCCGTGGTAAGCCATTAAACCACTATATATTAATTCATTCCCAAGTTAAGGAGGTTTGTATATTTTCTACAAATTGTTTTGAAATAGATTTGAGTGGTTTGCCACGTTCGGAAACATCGGTAAGGCTACTCAACTTCTTCGTTCGAATTTGTCAATATGTATTTGTCCGGAGTAGTTCCTTTTATCGATTTTGGATATGTATTACTATGATTTGATTTGTATCAATTCAGGTTTTGGTTTTGAATGACGCCACTAAGCTTAGGTCACCTAGTTGGGCTGATCACCCGGCTTGGGATCTTTAAATTATTTGCCAACTGCAGTTTGGATTTTGTCTGTTCCGGCCATTGCAACGGTTCTATATTCCGGTCCCATGAGTAGTGGTAGCGGCTTCTGTCTGTCTGTTCCGGCCATTTCATAAGGCAACGGTTATTTGTTTGTGTGCTCTTGTTACTTCGGTAATAGGAAAATATAGCTAAATGTGGTTTGCCAATACTTTAATTATTTGTCAGTTAGTTTGAAACATTTAAACTATGAAATTCTTTCATTTGTATAGAAATGGTTCATTTGGTTTACTCTTTATATATTTTTTGTTTCAATTGCATTTCTATGATTTTAAACATGGCATTTATAAAACTTGTATACCTTATTTGCTTTATTCACTTGCCAGACCGTCGTGTATGATACTTTTCTGTTTGTTGTCAGATGTCGGACCCGCAGCCTTTGAGGTGGAGCTCGCAGAGGTGGCAGTAGGGCCTCCGGTGGAGCATGAATGACAGTCAAATGATGTCATGTAGACGTCATGTTGGTCTGGAGTCTAATAACATCTTTTGGGAACTTTGTTTATGGCCTCTGTTGGCCTTTTCTTTTTGGGTTGTATAAATTAAATACACTTTTGTGATCCACACAACTTTAACTAACTTTGGGTTATGCTCATTTATATATTTCTCTTTTGATACAAAGTTTGTGGAATTATCTTATATCTCGTTTGGTTTTTATTTTTCTACAAGCTTCCGCATATTATTATTTGTTGTGAATTCGATTAATTAGTTGTGATGGATCGTCTGGAATCCTCATCGCGGAATCTTGTGGGAAAATAATTAACGTGTGCAAGTGGAATTTTCTGACCCGTTGCGCTGCGTCCCCCGGATTAAGGCTTGATTATTAGAGCCTCGGTCCGGGGGCGTGACACGAAGACCAGGTCTTGGGGTAGACCTGGTTTCTTGGAGGTTGAGGCTTTGTGGGGTTGCCACGGGCTTCGGATTTTTTGATTGTTGCCCTTGGTGTCGGAGCAATGACATGTCCAGGGGCGATTTTCTTCTTCTTAGCAGGTGTAGTTTCTTCTTCGGGGAGTGGGAATGGTCCCAATGACCTGAAGACGATGGTCCGGGGAGTAGAGCTTGACCCGGTTTGAGAGTTACCGAGGGAGGTGATGCTTCGGCAGCTGCTAGGGCGCTTGTGAGTGCGCTTGTTTTGCTTTTCTTGAAGCAGGAGTTGGTACTTGTTCTCATCGAAAGTGATGGTCAATGAAGCTGCCATTGTTAGTTTGGAAAACTTCTGAAACAAGACCAGATCCATTAGTAATCACAAGAATGTAGTGATCATAAATGGAAAATAACTATGGTTTTGTCTTTTTAAATCGCTCGAGGGGACATGGCCCAGCCCAAGATGCAAGTATGATAGGCTCAGGGGCGAGCATTCCAGTGATTGCTAGAAGCAATTGTAAACCTTAATTCAAATTACCGTGAAGCAAGGCTCACTCGAGGTAAGATGATATAAGGTTGGAGATACAAATATGTCGGTCGCGAATACAGTAGACCCGAAAGGGCGTACTAGCACCGCTAGGCACAAATGTTGAAAATCGCATCCTTGGAAAGGACACGAGATGGGATTTTTTGAAAGGTCAAGATTGGATTCATAAAGGAGAGCAAATGGCATTCCAATCCGAACATGGATCAAACATTTCTGCGAGCACTTAGTCCGAAAGAGAGGGAACCAGAGTTTCTCGAATCTGAACCCAAAAGTGACGGAAGGTCTTTTTGAAAGGTCAAGACTGAATTCATCAAAGAGAGCAAATGGTGTTCCAATCCGAATAAAGACTCAAACATTTCTGCGAGCACTAAATCCGAAAAGGAGAGAACCAGAATTTCTCGAATCTGAACTCGAAAGTTTTTTTTGAAAGGGGTTTTTTTTTTTGAAGATTTTTTTAAATATTTTTTTTAAGACATAGATCTCTAATTCGGTCTTATGAAACCTTCGTAGATAGATCAGCCCCTAGGTAAGGGTAGGATTACTTAATGAACCCGTTTGAAGGACCCTTGCCTTGAATAGTCTAGCTGCCTCCATACTTTGGACAAGGCTTTTCTTAGATCCACTTTGGTCAAAGAACGCAATTGGTGCAACCTTAGTGGGTTTTGAACTCTTTTTTTTTTTTTTTTGAGATTTCTAATGGACCCATCAAAGAGAGTGAATGGTGTTCCAATCCGAATAAAGGCTCAAACATTTCTGCGAGCACTAAACCCGAAAAGGAAGAAACCAAAGTTTCTCAAATCTGAATAAACTTTTTTTTAAAGAGTTTTTTTTTTTGAAAGATCCCTATCGGACTCATCAAAGAGAAAAGATGGCCCATTCTCCGATAAGAACAATAGCTGCGAACATTTCTGTGAGCTATCAAGTTTGAAGAGGAGAGGATCAAAGTTTCTCAAAATTGAATCCAAGAAAGAGAAATCAGATTTATTTATTTTTTTTCTTTTTTTTTGAAATGAGAAAGAGTGGAAATAAATTCAAAGGTAGAAATTTCCAAAGACCCATCCCATTTTTTTTTGGATACAAGATCCAACATAGGCCACCAACTAGAAAGGAGCCTAAGAATTTAAACATCGCATTCTCAAATGAATTTGTCCCACCGGGTATGCCAACTTGATGGGGGCTTTGACCTTTCGTCCTCTCCTTCCCACCCCTGGGTTGCCGGGAGTATGGCGGAGGAGGAAAAGTGAGTCATCAACACTTTTTGTACGGGTATGCCAGATTTTCTATTATACTTGGAATTTGCAGTGGTGATCTGGAGATTCACCTTCATAAGTAGAAAGGAAATCAATCATTCTTTCTAACTTTCCATTGCACATATATTTAAGAAAGAGACACAATTGTTAAATGTCGTGAGAGGCGATTTCATTGTGTTTGCCGTGAAAGGCGGTTTTGTGCCATAGAAGGCGATTTGTGCCATGAAAGGCGATTTTGTATCGTGAAAGGGGATTTACAAATCTTATCCATATTGAAAGACAAGAAATGTGATTTTTTGTCTCTTTACAAATAATAAAAAATACAATAGAAAAGTAAGAAAATGTATCTGACTTCTCAGGAGATTGTGGGGACTCGTTCAGATCGACGGTCGCAAGTCATGTATGGACTTCGCCATCGTCTTTCAGATGAGAACGCTTGATGCTTTGATTCTTTGGCTTGGCTTGGACCTCAGTTTTTTAGAGGATAAAGACCAAGGAGAGGTCCTATATCCAATGAAAATCCAAGTAAACGGGCTGAAGAGCCACGTTTAGGCCATCTTGGATAGAAAGAAAGAGGAGGCCTAGGGGGGTGGCCCCCCAAGGGACTTCGATCACCTTGTGGTGTTTCAGCAACATAGTAGCATGATTTCTTTAGAGTTTTCCTTCCTTGCTTATGAGTATGGATCTCTCTCCGTGTCTGCGTATCTCTATCTATCCGTGTGTATATGTCCGTCTCTGGATCTCTTGGAATTACCCTTTTTTTATAGGCTTTTGGTAGCCATGGGGTGATTTATGGGATTGATGACCCATGATGAGGGAATTGATGGCATTGATGTTCCATGATGGGAGGAGGTACAAGTTTTAATTCTTGATTTTGTAACTCTTTTTCCTTGGCTTGTGATTGGCCGGTGGAGAATGATGGGCATTTAATCACCCTTAATCTCCTTGATGAGGGGAGTTTTATGGTTTTAATGCCACGATCACTTGGATTTGTAACTCCCATTTGCTTGATTTTGATTAGGCCGTCCAAAATAATGGGTTGATGACCGCAATAAGTTGTCATAAAATGGGTCAATTAACGACATTAAGTGGTCGCCAGGGCATTTGAAGAGTTGCGGGCCGTGCCGCGTCTTTTTGGAATTCTTCTTGTGATGATTGCCGATGGATCCACACGTTGTTTGATGTCGGATGGCGATGCAACTTCAGACATTGGTTGATACCAGCGGGTTGGTGACATTTTTCTTGTCGATTTCTCGATCAGTCGGATAGAAAGTGTACTTTCTTGGTCAGCCGGTTGGTGATCTTGGAGCGATCAATGATGATTCCATGCTCTTGACGGAAAATCCAAAATGTTGATGAAGATCAGTCAATTTCGAGCATAAAAAATCAGATTTTCAAAACAAAACACAAAGGTTGGAACTCTCGAAACGTAGAAAGGGCAGAAAATGGGCCACCCGCAGACAAATCCGGCGACTCGGATTTCCATGGTCGCCGGCGACCATGGGCTGGTGTCGTCGGCGGCGACCATGGGCCAAGGTCACCGGCGACCATAGGCCATGGTCGCCGCTGGTGACCATGGGGATTGTCCCCTTTTCGGTCGCCATTTCTCGGCCTTTTCTTCGGTCTTTTTTTATGCTTTTTTCTCCTGTATTCTTCTTGTTATTTCTCCTCATTTATTGGCTTGATTCTCCTGAAGAAAATCTGACGAGAAGCCGCACAAATCGGAGCACAAAGTTTTTATATTTAGGTAAAGCTAAAGACTTTGTAGCCGATTTTCCGTCAAGAGTCGAAATTAGGTCAAATGATGTCGGAATGACTTGAAATTTGACGTGAAGCCTCCTGAGTAGTAGATAGGACCAACCGTGGGCTTTTGTTTGAGTTTTGAAGCCGTGTGGAGTCCCGTCGCTAGTAGGCTTGATTTTGCTGCGAGGAAGATATCTCGCTTTGATGTACGGTCAACCGATGTCCGATTGACCTGAAATTTGACAGGGAGCATATTGGAGTCATTTTGAGACGATCTGTTGGCTCTGTTTTAGATGTCATGATCCCGGGGTGCTCCGCCGCCGGTAGCCTTGATTTTTTTTCGAAGCGTCAAAGTCGGGTAAAATATTATCGGAATGACCTGAAATTTGATGTGCAGCCCTTTGGAAGCATGTTGAAGCCCTCCATGTGCTCTGTTTGATGAGTAATAGTCCTGGTGGTTCTTGCCACCGAGAGGCTTGATTTTACTGCTCAATGGTTGATGGAGGTTCAAATGTTGTCGGTTTATCTTGAAATTTGACATGGAGCCCTTTGGAGGTATTTTGAGACCATCCAAAGGCTCTGATCGAAGTTTTGATGTCTTCAACGCCGTCGCCGCTAGGAGCACTTGTTCAGCTGCCAAAAGAGTGAAGTAGGGTCAAATGATGTTGGAATGACCCGAAACTTCATGTGAACCCATCTTTTGGCTGTCTTGGAGGATCTTGCAGTTTTGTTTGATTCTAACAAGATCTGATGCTTGAAGTAGCATTGCCCGTTTGTAGTAGGATGCTGCTTCATGTGGCTTCTTGATGTTGAAGAGGCAAAGTGACATTTTTCGTGTCAACATGATGGTAACCGGATGTCAAGTCAATTTTTGAGAAATTGGCAGCACCTTGCAACTTATCGAACAACCCATATCTCATTCGGAATGTTGTCTTCGGTACATCTGACTCTTTAACTCTCAGATGATGGTAACCGGATCTCAAGTCAATCTTCAGAAATAGGCAACACCTTGCAACATCTCGAACAGTTCATCAGTCCTAGGCAGTGGGTATTTATTCTTGACAGTCACTTGGTTCAATCTTCGATAATCAATGCACATCCTCATCGAACCATCTTTCTTTTTTACAAACAAAACTGGAGCTCCCCATGGCAAAATGCTAGGTTTAACAAAACCTTTGTCTAACAATTCTTGCAATTGTATCTTTAATTCTCCCAATTCCGCTAGAGCCATCCTATATGGTGTAATAGAAATCGAAGTGGTCCCTGGTAATAACTTAATGGTGAAATCAATTTCTCTGATGGGTGCCAATCCTGGAATCTCTTTTGGAAAAAACATCTTAGAATTCCCAAACAATAGGGATCTCCTCCACCCCTTGGGACCGTTTATCCTTCGTGATAAACGCCAAATAAGCTTCACATCCACTTTTCAAAAGTCTATCAGCCTTCAATGCTGAGATAAACCCTGTATGAGGATTCCTCCTCTCTCCCTAAAACAACACACCTGCTGGTGTCTCCTCTAGTTTGAAGGTGAGAGTCTTATGGAAACAATCCATCGTGGCATGGTACCCTGCCAACCAATCAATTCCTAGGATGACATCAAAGTCATGCATCTCCAATAAAATAAGATCTGCTGGTAACACCACTTCTCTTATCTGAATTGTGCAACTAGGGTAAAAAGTCCTAGAGACAACTTGTTTAACTACTGGAGTAGCTATGGTCAAAATAAACTTAAGTTCTCTAGATGCACATCAATCAATTTAGAAAACTTAGGGGACATAAATGAGTGTGTAAAACCAGGGTCAAATAAAATTCTAGCTTCAATTCCACAGAAAGGATTGTACCTTCCACTACGTTTCCCGCCGCCTCTGCATTAGCCTTATTGACCGCATAGATTTGCCCCCGTTCTGTGGCCTGTTCTGAGCCTGTTGCTGCTTGCCTTGTGGGGCATTTTTGTTCTGTTGCTGGGGACGGTGATTTTGATTCAGTCCCTGTTGACAGGCCTGCTGCTGCTACTGGGGCCTATATTGCTGTTGTGGTGGTTGGTGTTGCAGTGGCCTTGCCTGATTTTGGATAACTGGTGTATTCTGAGGTGATGCTGGACACTGTGCTGCTTCCTGTGGCTGATTTTGCCTGTTAGGTCTTGGACAATCTCTCATCTGATGGTTCATCAAACCACACCTAAAACATGCTCTTGTGATGGTACGACACTGGCACTCTCATGATTATTCCCACAGTAGATGCAAACCACTTGATTTTGAACATTCTGCTCTAGCCTTCGCCTCTTGTTCTGTTGATTTCTCTGCTGGTGGTTCTGTTGGTGAGCTGGACTCTTTCCTTGAACTCTGAGGATCTTGTTGTTCAAATTCTCGAACTTGTAAGCCCTCTTGACAGCCTCTTCAACGGTTGCAGGTGGCACAACCCTCGTAGCATCCCTCTTATGATTGGGTTAAGTCCTTCAAGGAACTTAGCTATCTTCGTCTCAACGGTGTCTATCAACTCGGGAGCATATCAGGACAACCTTTCAAACTTGGTGAGGTATTCGAGAACTGTCATATTTCCTGAGACAAGCTGCTGGAATTCTATTGCATTCTGCCTCTTGACATGAGTGGGTGCGTACTTGTCACCAAACTGCCTCTTAAAATTTCCCCAACCCTCTGCATTTGCCATGAGTTTGTACTCTGCCTTAATTTTTTTCCACCATATGTCAGCTATATCGGTGAATAAGGATGCTGCAAGTTTCACCTGTTCTCCTCCCGTGCATCGGAAAACATAAAAAATATTTTTTGTATCCTCTAGCCAATCATCTGCCGCTAATGGGTCCTCTGTCCCCGTGAACTCTTTCGGACCTCTCTTGCGAAAACGTTCAAACAAAGCATTTGGATCATTCTCCCTTTGATTGATGACAATTTGTGGGCCTGGTGGTTGAGCTAGAACCGATTCATGCCTCCTTTTTATTACCTCTAGCAAAACTGCCTTTGCATTTGTGCAATCTCCCTCGCATGATCTTCCTATCTCCTTGCCATTTGCTCCTGTAGCCTAGCCTGATTCTCATTCGCCTAATGTTGTTGATCGAGCATAGCCTGTATTCTCTGCTAAAACTGATTATGCATGGTTTGGTCAGGTACTTTCCTAAAGTGGCCCTGTGTGATCACTGTTGCTTGCGGTGGGATTGTCATTCATTGGTCTCTTGCGAGGTGGCATAATGCTGCAAAACAAGATGTTAGCACATAATAATCAAGTAGAGGGTCACACATTGCTCACACGATTCTAACTAATGAAAAGTCTAACGAATCCTCGCAAGTCCTTAGGATTTCTAGTTTCTTTTAATCGCCTGAAACATGTCTCGCTCTGATACCACTCTATCGCGATCCCCGGACTGGGCCCACGGGCCTAATTCGGGATCGGGATGGTGTTAGATGATGATGATGCCAATGCATTAGTTTAGTTGGCTAATATGTACACGGATAAAAGAAGAACATGATACTATCCGTGTACAAGATTTCCCACAGGTGTCCGCGGTGAGGATATCACACATACATAGCATTTTCATTCAAGGTGCGGAAGCGTGTAGCAAATCAAATTCATAATCCATTTCAAAATCACAAGACTGATAGCGCGTATAAACAACTTGATGTCAGAACGAGCAATGATCATTATAGCATTTTTCCCAACAAGTAAAGTTAAATGTTTATACAAAAGATCAGTTAAATAATCACTCCCCAAAAATAAAGGCCAACAAAGGCCAGAACAACCAAAAGAATGTGTTAGTTACTATCCCCAAAATGTTTCATATCTCAAGGCTTGACCGAGTGTCTAGATGACATCGTCAGCCTGCCACTCCCATACTCGTTGCGGCTCTCCGGCCGCCTCCTCAAGCTCCTCCTCGGGATAACGACATCTGGATCTGAGTACCAAAGAGTGGGTCGGACACGACGGTCTGGCAGGTAGATGAAAAGATAAAATAAAAAATGAAGTAAATATTGCATTAGGAAACATTGAAACCTGCTTAAACGATAATTTCATGAAAGTAAATGCATAAACTCAAATGCAATATAAAAACATGTAAGGTACCAATGAACAAGGAACTAGCAAGATGGCAACTACAAAAGCTAAATCCTCTATCACCAAAGTGATGAGAGCACATCGGGGTGTTGATCTCTGGCACACAAAGTGATGAGATTCAACGAAGTACATATATATATACATATAACTATATGGGATGGGACCATGGTAGCGAACCTTGTATCATGACAGGACGAGATCCAAGCTGCAAATGGCGGGAACGGAAGGGGGACCTCCAAGTCGGTAGATCAGGCCGACAAGGTTGTCCAAGCTTAGTGGTTCCGACTCATAGGTGACATGAAAGAAGTCGGGACATGTACAAATATACATATGATGTAACACATAAATGGGCGGGATGGGGTGCCCATAGGCACAAATATCATTTTATCATGAGGCAATGTATAACGGGGCTAGTAAAAAGCTAAAAATATAATTAAAATGTTTTCGGGCATGACTATTCCTGTAGCATGAATTTCGAGAAGTGCATATAAAAAATTCTAGAAAAATTGAAAACAAATGAATTTCCAAATTTCTGGGTCAAGCATCAGGGTTCAAGATTAAATCAATGTGAATAAGGGTCTCGTATGTCCGTTTCAATATGGACTTGGTACTCCTTGGGGTTTGGGGACATTCCAAGCTCCATATACACATTGGTAAGATTAAAACTATCAATAAACCTTCATGATGGGGTTTCATTTTCAACGGGCTCCATACATTGCCGCCTAAGTCTCCCCATCGCAATGGGGATCCCAGTAAACCTCTTCCAAACATTTAAGCATCATACCCATGCTCTCAACATTGCCCCCAGCCATAAGCTCTCTGGGAGGGGTTCCCTCGAGCCATGAGCTCTCTAGGAGGGGTTCGCTCGAGCGGACCTGCACAGCTCAGGTTGGCTCGAGCAATCTGTCCAGTTAGCTCGAGCCAACTGTCCTCTGGATGGGGTGACAGTTTGCTCAAGTTCGCTCGAGCGAACTATCACATAAACCAGTTCTGATGTGCAGTTCGACTCTTTCCCTTCCTCCATTGCAAATATCTTTGAACCTCCTTTCTCACACACAAATAAGGAGTTCAAAGCCTCCTCTAACCACTAATATTTCATCATCAAAACCTCCCACACCTTACATCAAATCTCCTCCTTTCCATCCACATTTAACCACAAGAAAAAACCCATTATTCATGGAAACCCATGTATGGCATAAACAAGTTTTAACATAAATCAAATGCAAACATTTTCCAAGAGACCGACAGGATAAGAAGATACATCCATATGCACATTTTGAAGCCAATAGAACCATGTCAATGAACAAGAATTAAGCTATCAATATCATTAGTGAAATCAAATTTCTCACAAAACACATTCAAGAAAATCAAAGAAATCTATTCATCCACTTGCCTTAGGCCTTAAACAAGCTAAGGAAGCTCCTAGTCTCCATCCCAAGCCAAAGATCACAAAGCTACACAAAAAACCCCAAAACAAGGACCCATTTAGAACCCCAAACGGTCAAAACAAGGAATGGGGAAGAAGAAGTTTGCAAGAAAAAAGAAAATGACTCTCTAGGGCTAGAAAAACCCACATCTTGGAGAAGGAAGAAAAGGCTTGCATCAAAGTTCTTCAAATGGACAAAGTTAGCTCAAAGGAAGCTCTAATGTGGTTGGTTTTCTTTTTTAATGGTATTCAAGGAGAGCTCTCAAGGAGGGGAAGAAGATGATGACATGCGTTTCTCCATTGGGAAGAGCTTAGTAGTGGAAAGGGAGAAGAGGAACCAAGAAGAATGGAAGAAGAGCACCCTAGGGCAAGTACAGCCACTCCTTCCACACTATTGGGCTGGAGAAAGGGGATAAGGGGGGAAAGGTTCTCTTTAATATGGGAGATGGAGATGGGTCCTATAGCCAGCAATCATTGTCGGGCTAAAAACATGGTTTTCGGGACCTCAGATGAGTTCAACGAAGAAGGGAAAAATGATCGTTGAAAAATTTAGTTTCTAAAACATATGTATTTCAAGAGTTTTGGAGGCATCGACTTTTGTGTCCAGATTTGGTGTAAAAAGACTGTTTTGCCCTCGAAGTTGGAAAAGTCAGGTTTCGGGGTTTCAAACGGGAATGAAGTCAACACGAAAGTTGTAGAGGTTAATGAGATCAGTTAAACGAGGCAAAAATATGAATTTTTGGAATCACAAAAAATCCCCCATGCACACTCAAAGTCACTACAAGAACCCTTAAAGGGTCCCACTAGATCAAAAGGCTCTTAAAATTCTCCAAAGATATAAAGAGCTATTCTCTTCCCAACTTAACCAAGATCCACTAATCGAGGTCACTCGGGTCGGGGTCTTACAATAATAATTGGAAATGAGAAAGTTACTAATTCTTAATGGAAGTAAGACTTCTATTGAATTAGTAAAAGGAGGTTGCATGGGCTATATATATAGGGGAACACCCCTTGGATGTCCTGCCGTTTGATACACGCCCAGCCCTAGTGCAAGTTGTTGCACTCCCATCCCTCCTCTCTCTCTCTCTCTCTCTCTCTTCTAGTTCTTGTCTTGCTTCTTTAAGAGTTTCTAGTTGGTTTTCTCTTAAAGATCCCACCATTCTTCTTGAGAGAAGAGATCTGATACGGGACATAGTGTGGAAGACAACAAGGTCTTGGAGATCCTAATTCGCTTCAAGAAGAGTTCTTGTTCAAGCTAATTGTCTTCTTCTCCATTAGAGCACTACCGGGCTCTAAAGGTATAATCTACTTCCTTGCATGTTGTAGATTTTTTGTTGCTTGATTGTTGCTGAATTTTATCTTCTAGATAGAGTTTATTGTTGTACATGGTTGATGAGATTGAGTGATTGGATCCTGGATGTGGTTTATGGCCTTATGGGTACTTGATCCTTGAGTCAAGTGGATCAAAAAGTTTTGAAAACCTATCCACGAGGCCTACCTACTTCCAACAATCGGAATCAGAGCCATACCTCATCTCTAATCATGTTAGATCAGTAGTCTAGATCTAATCTTTGCATGAGATGTAAAGAGGATAGACCTAGGGCTTTGTAAGGATCATATTTGATGTTTGTATGCATATTGTATCTTGTATGAATGCATTAGAATGGACAGGTTCGGACTAGAAAAGAGTTTTTCTGTAAGTTTTCTGGGCAGATTGCTCGAGCGGACCAGCCTTTGGAAAGTGTCCGCTCGAGCGGATCCTGAGTGCAGAATTCTTCTTTTTGGCAGTCCGGGATTTTCATCTTGAGATGATGAATGGTATCTTCTTAAACCTAGTTCCTACTATGTTCATGATACTAACTTTGCAGGCTCATGTCCTCTCCATATGGTCCACAACTCTTTTGCTTTCTTTTTATGGTTGTTGGTTTATTTGAGGCTAAGTGTAAAGGGCATCATGGTTTCCTTGGTTTCCCGTGAAAGGGCAAGGCATGGTGAATTTCCCTATAGCCCTTTTATTTCCATATTTAGACTACCATGTAAGTCTCATCGCTGAGACATAAGAATTTATGTAATTTTCTAAATTTGTAAACGCTGCGATGTCCGAGACGAAGAAGGAAACTGATGTTGGACTCCTAATCAAAGAGTTTGAAGATTACCAAAAGCATTTTGGAGATGCCCAAAGAGTTTGGGGAATCCCAAAGTTTTGGAAAGTCTATTACGCTTGGGCCATGTGGAGGAGAAGACTAGTTTCTATTTTTATACTTTCTATGAATGGTTGCTTTTATAGAATGTTTCAAAATCTAATTCGAACATAGCAGTTTCCAAAATTGGTCAAATCAAATTAATTTTTGGAAAGAGTTCTAATTAGTGTTGGTGGACCCATGAGATGGACCCATTGATAACACTAGTCTTAGAAACTGGACTTTCCTTAAAATAACTTGACTTGGAACCAATCATTGGTCATATCATGAGATGATTTGATGTTTATATATATGGGCCCATATACCTAAAAGGAAATCCTCAATTCTAAAATATTAAGTGGGAGCGGGGCATTTAAAGTTAGAAATCCCCATGGTTTTCCACCATAGGTCCATTGTAAGGAAAGTATTAGCCTCGCGCGATCTTGAGAATGACCGTTCCCCACGGAAGGCTATTAATTGTCTAGATACTAGATATGGATCTCCTATGGATAGTGTTGGTGAGAGGGGGTGGAGCCCCACTCCCCAAGGAGGAGCTGTCCGCAACGGTTGTCATGCAATGCTAGTTGGTGGGTCACACTTAACTAAAATAATGATGTAGTATCCCCAAGGATTTGCCTCATGCATTTTAGAAACCAAAGCTAAGTGGGAGTCATATATTATTTTGTATGAAATACCTAGATGATAATGAATGATGGGGATCATGAATAGTTAGTCTTAATTCAAATTTTGACCAATTTTGATATGCACCAATCTAGGTGGTATTCGCACTCTCCAAGGAGGCATACCCCAAGGGATTGGGATTCTAACGTATTCTGAATTTAGTGGTTATGAATATTCCCACATAAATTTGGTAGATTACTAAACCCTAATGTCATTTATATTCCTTGATTGAATGTATGGTTATATGCTATAGTTTTTCAAGCATGAATTCGAATACTTTCAATCCACTTGCGACCGTCCTCAACCAGAATAAGTTGGTGGGATCCAACTATGTTGATTGGAAACGGAACCTGGTTATTGTCGTAACTGCTTCAGGATATAAGCATGTCCTTTCCAAACCCCCCCTTGAGGAGCCTGGGCCAGATGTATCATAGGAAGAAAAGGAACTTTACACTAAATGGGCAAAAGACGATGACATGGCCAGATGTTATATACAGGCATCCATGTCTAGTGTTTTACAACACCAACATCAATCCTATAATAATGCGTATGATATTATATCAAACTTAAAGGTGATGTTTGCGGAACAGGGCAAGCCTGCCAAGTAGGCTGCTACGAGGGTGCTTATTAGCACCAAGATGGCTGAAGGCACACCAGTACAGGACCACATGTTCAAAGTGATGGACTCATTGAATGAGTTAGATGTACTGGGGGCTGCGATTGATGCAGAATCACATATTAACATAATCCTTGAGTCGCTGCCAGATTCTTTCAACAATTTTAAGGTCAATTATAATATGAATCTGACTTTAGCTGAGCTATCTAGCCAACTGGTAGCGACTGAGGGATTATGAAAAAGAAGCCAACTTCCCTGATGACAGAAAAGTTAGTTGCCAAGTCCAATCCGAAAGGAAAAGGGCGGAAAGGCAAGAAGAAATTAGTTCCGAAGGGTCCTAAGGTGGAGAATGGTCCTAATGGTGGTGTGGCCAAGGCTAAGGGTTCGGGAACAAAAGGAAAGTGTATCCTTTGTGGTATGACAGGACATTGGAAAAGGAATTATCCAGATTTTCTGTTTAAGAAGAAGACCTTATGTATGATTGAGTCACTTATTTCTGAAGTAAGTTTTGCAACTGGTACTTCAGAATCCTGGTGTGTTGACTCTGGTGCAACTAATCACATCTGTAATACGTTGCAGGGGTTCAAAGAAACCAGGAGGCATAGTGACGAAAAAATCATTATCCACCTAGGATCTGATGCTAAGGCGGAGGTTGTTTTAGTGGGAGTCATTACTTTATGTTTCTTAGATAATAAATTGGTTTTGTCAGACACTCTACATGTACCATTTTTAAGGCGGAATTTAATTTCAATTTCTAGTTTGGTGAATAAAAGTTATTCGATTACTTTTGGTACTGCAGTTGTCATAAAAAGGAATGGTACTTTTATATGTTTTGGTAAGGTAACCAGTGGACTTTATTTGTTAACTCCCATAATGTATGAGATACATGATACCGAAACAATTAAGAGGCCATCATTAAAGAAAAAGTCACCTTCATCTAATCCTACAAAACTTTGGTACCTGAGGCTAGGTCATATAAACCTAAACTAGATTGACAGGCTAGTGAAAGATGGTATCTTGCCTTCATTGGTGGTAGAACCAATGCCTGTCTGCGAGTCTTTTCTGGAAGGCAAAATGACCAAAAGATCATTTTCATCTAAGGGCAATAGGGCAAAAGATTTATTGGAATTAGAGCATACTGATGTGTGTGAACCCATAAATGTCAGAGCCAGAGGAGGATATGAGTACTTCATCACTTTCACTGATGATTAGTCAAGAATGGATACATATACCTTATGCACCGCAAGTCCAAGGTTTTTGAAAAGTTCAAAGAGTTTCGAACAGAAGCGGAGAAACAATTAGATAATAGTATCAAAACTCTTTGATCAAATCGACGAGGAGAATATCTCTCTGCTGATTTTATGTGATACTTATCAGATAATGAGATTTTATCCTAGTTGTTTGCTCATGGAAAGCCTCAACAGAATGGAGTAGCAGAAAGAAGGAACCAGAGGTCTATGCTGAGACTCTCAGGATTACCTATGTCCTTTTAGGGATACGCCTTGGATACCGTGATGTATATACTAAACCTCGTACCATCTAAGTCTGTATCTAAGACTCCTCGGGAGTTATGGTCCGGGCGAAAGCCTAGTATACAACATTTACACATTTGGGGTTGTCTGGCACACGTGCTGAAGGTTAAGACGGATAGTCTGGAATCGGATTCGGAAGTATGCACGTTTGTAGGATATCCTAAAAGGAACTACATGTTGGTTATTTTATAATCCCAGAGAGCAGAAAGTGCTTGTTAGCACCAATGCGGTTTTTCTGGAAGAAGATTACATGATAAATTGGAAATCTTTAGAAAAGGTGATCTTGGAAGAGATTCAGGAACAATCAATTCCAAATCCAAGTATGACCGAACTTGAGGAAGAACCGCCCTTACCAGACCTAGTAGTTACACCAGTGCCTCGTCTTAGTCGAAGGATTGTTAGACCCTCTGACAGGTTCTTGTTCTTGGGAGAGTCTTACGAGGCAGTCCCAGAAGAACCAGAAAAAGATCCATGTAACTATGATGTAGCAATCAATGACATAGATTCGGGATGTTGGCAAAATGCTATGAAAGTTGAGATGGAATCTATGTACTCCAATCAGGTCTGGACACTTATGGACTTGCCTACCAATATTAAGCCTATGGAGTGTAAGTGGGTCCACAAGAGAAAGGGAGGACCAGATGGAAGAATGGAGACCTTTAAGGCCAGGCTTGTTGTGAAAAGGTATACTCAGAAAGAGGGTATCGATTATGAGGAAACCTTCTCGCCGATAGCCATGCTTAAGTCCATCCGGATACTCTTATCCATTGCGGCTCATCTCGATTATGAGATTTGGGAAATGGGTGTCAAGACTTCGTTTCTCCACGACCATCTTGAGGAAGACATCTATATGGTGCAGTCAGACAGTTTTGTAGCTAAAAACCAAGAGCAAAACGTTTGTAAGCTACAAAAGTCTATTTATGGACTGAAGTAGGCATCCTGAAGGTGGAACATCCATTTTGACCAGGCAATCAAGTCATTTGGTTTTTGTCAAAATCCGGATGAGTCATGTTTGTACATGAAAAGTGAAGGTGACAAGGTAGTCTTTTTGGTTTTATATGTCGATGACATCCTACTATTTGGAAAAGACGTAGGAATGTTGTCAACAGTGAAAGTTTGGTTGGCCAAGACTTTTGATATGAAGGACCTGGGAGAAGCTAGTTACATCCTAGGAATCAAACTCCATCGAGATCGAAAAAATAGGATGATTGGCTTATCCCAAGCTGTGTATATAGATAAGGGACTGGTATGGTTTGCTATACAAGACTCTAAGAAGGGTATTACACGTTTCAGGCATGCAGTGCACCTTTCCAAGGATTAGTGTCCTAAGACACCTGAGGAAAGGAGCAGATGAGGTCATACCATATGCTTCGGCTGTTGGTAGCCTCATGTATGTTATGCTATGTTCTAGACCGGATATCTATCATGCAATGGGCCTAGTCAGCAGATATCAGTCGAACCCAGGCCCTGGCCATTGGGCTGCTATAAAGTGTATTCTCAGATACTTGAGAACGACTAGAGATTACATGTTGATTTATGGCAGTGATGAGCTAATTCCAGTCGGATACACAGATTCTGACTTCATGTCAGACAAAGATTCCAGGAAATCCACATTTGTTTATGGGTTTATGCTTGGCGGTGGAGCTATCAGCCACTACGTCAAAACAGCCAAAATTCCACAGTTATAGACTGTCGTTTTTTGTGTCTCGATTTGGAGTGTAGCTTTTGGAAAACGACAGTCCTCATATGTGGTTTTTATTTTGAAAAAACCACAGCCCAGTACTGTGGAAAATTTAGTTTTTGATACGACATTCATAGTCTGTCGTTTTTTTTAACTGAAGTTGTGTTTGTTTGAGATAAAAAACGACAGTCAACAACTGTGGCTTTTTCTATTTTTCCTGAAAAAAATAAAATATTTCAAATATTAAACCTATTTAGTATCAATAACAATCCATTTAAGCAATTCAAACAACCATATCCATGGACCATCTAAAACTCAAACATCCACATATTAGCCATCCAAACAATACCCAAATAATAATATAATTTCATTCATCAAAAGCACATGTAGCCATATAATGTCCAAGTATCAACCAAAACAATAGACCAACAATATCCATCATCCAACATTTACTCAAACTTATACCCTCAAAACATTTACCTAAAAGTAAGAATAGAAAACTAATAAAGTATGGTCCTAATTATAGGCCAATGAAGCACATCTCCTAGCATGACATCTCCTAACTTCCGTTCCCCGTCGAACAAGTCAACATTCCCATCAACAATCTTGTCACTCCCCCAAACCGGAACCTCGGGGGCGCGAATGGGATTAAGGATAGTTATATTTTTCTCCCAAGATCCGGGTGTGTGAAGACAACACATTCCAACACATTCTGAATATTTTGCGGAAGCTTTCGTGGCGTTGCGACCCGGAGTCCGTGGCCATCGGATCCCGCGTCGCACTCAACCTTTAGCATATAGCTATCATATCAAGAATCATATCAGACTGGAGTAAACCATCACAATAAATTACAGAGCTGACAGTAACAGGATATTACATTCCCATATATGTTCCAGTTACAATTATCAATGTACATTAATTAAGAATCCCAAGAAAAGGCTAATAAAAGCCATACAACAATAAGCTATAATCACTACCCCAAATATGACGTAGCTCCGATGTCAAGCTCAATGTCTACATGACATAGCCGACAAAACAACCTGCAAAACATGGCCCCACAGCCAACCCAAGCACTCATCTCGGGACGAAGAAATTTGAACCTGAGTACCAAAAGTAGTGGGTCAGATACGATGGTCTGGCAGGTGGATGAAAAGATAATAATATACTGAAGAATAAAACATATGATAAATCATGCTATTCGATCAAATGCTGCATATAATTAAACGGGTGCAAAATCGTAAATCTCGGACAAACATGTATTCGTTCCAAGCATGTGTAAAACCTGAAGACCTAATAAAGCATATCGTCTTTTACACCATCTATAAAAGCATAGATATTTGACAATCGGGTGTTCGTCTAAAACACGTATAAATATAGTAGTCTGGCTAACAACGATCATTTGAAACTTAGGGAAAGCATAAGTATTCAACAAACCGGGTATTCATTTAAAACAGGTACAAACGTATGGATTTGGAAAAACAAGTGTCATTTAAAACATATTTCAAAGTATGAATATTTAACAAATCGGGTATTCATTTAAAACAGGTATAAACATAGGGATCTGGCAAAACAGGATCCAACAAACCGGGTATTCATTTAAAACATGTGCGTGTACAAGGAACAGAAAACAATATAATAACAATAACTGAATTCACTTTGGAGACTATTAACACTTGTTTAAATAATAACTTTCATAAAGGAAATGAATCATTTATCGGAAAACAATAAGCAATATAAAACATGTTGGGTATCCAAGGAATCGGGAAACAAGCAAGATGGCAACCACACGAAGTTAAGTCTTCTATCACTAAGGTGATAGAGCAATAACTAGGCCCTGATCTCAGTCACTCGAGGTGAGGAGAAACAGGGGATCTCATATAAATACATATACATATACATATACATGTACATATACTATACATGACCATGGTAGCGATCCGGGCATCGGGGACCACAGGAGCAATCTGCGGCATCGGGACAAGACCACGGTAATGACCGGGTTGCGGGAACCAAACTGCAGCTGGCGGGACAAGAGGGGGATCTCCAAGTCGGTGGATCAGACCAACAGGATTATCCAAGCTTGGTGGTGCCGACTCATAGGTCAAATACAATCGAGACATATGCAAGTAAACCAAGTACAAATACATAATCAAACGGGCAAGACGGGGGTGCTCAAGGGCACACTGACATATCATGTGGTGCAATGCACTTCGGGACAAATAATTGTTACTAGAGTAACTTCAATGCTTTCGGGAAAACAAGTCATGTAATGCAAATCTTGGAAATGAGGTGAAACAATGAACTATAACAATTTTGGGTAAAATATCGGTTTCAAGATTTGTTTAAGTGAATAGGGGTCCCGTATGTCGATTATAATAATTTACTTGGTACTCCTTGAGTTTGAAGACATTCCGGGCTCCTTATGCACTTTTACTATTTTCAAAACTTAAAATGAGCTTATGGGTAGTACTAATAGAAAAATCGAAACTATAAGCGGTCCATCCTAGGCATGACGTTAATCCGGAAACATTGAGCCACCTATTCAGTCATCGAAAGGAGTAGGATTCGCGATAACCAAAGAAATAGGCTTTGTGTATAGGTATAAGAAAGATATCGCGTCGTTCCGTACCATTCAAGATTGAAATGGATTAACTTCGATGCATCCGAACCAACCGTGAAGGGCATCGGCTCAAGACGCCCTCACATATGGTCAAATGAGTCCAAGAAGGGTAGCCAAGGTCCCACCTAGAACCAAGAATTAGTGCCTAGATCATCACCATTCTTTTCTTTTAGTTCCCTAGTCTTGAAGACCTTAGATTAGGGCATAATTAGTCTTAACACTAAGGTATATACCCCTAGGACTCATAGAAAGCACAATTGTTTCCAAAAAAAAAACAATATCAAATTTCACTTCGGTCCGATCGATCGGCCTGAAAAGCCTCACAGTTAACGACAGTCCGATCGATCGGACCTGGGCGTATAGCAGGTCCGAGAACTTGATTTTTCTCCTCTTTTTCCTTTCCTTCCAACACATACACAAACTGAGCTTTTTCCTTGCTTCAATAACATCTTAACTACAATAAAACTCCCATCAAAACTCCATTAAAAAAATTAAATCTAAACACCTCTTTCTTCCCATTTCACAATAAACAAAGGGAAGAATCCCCAATATACACAAGGGTCCATTTGAGCCAAAAATCTAGAGATAAATCAAGACTATTGATCCACATTTCCTTAACAAAAGATGATTTAGCAAAACTCTTCAAATGAGCATCAATTTCAAATCAATGCAAGCTAGTAAACATAAACATGGATGGAAAACCAACCCCATTCATTATAAAACCATATGAGCAAACCTTGACCAAATGAAATGCATACATTTCCAAGAGATTTAACAAGAGAGAACAACCATTAATATGCATTTTCAAAATCGATATATAAGTGGCAAGAAACATATGTGAAAACATGTATCCAATGATCAAGAACAAGTAATAAAACTTAGGATTTTCTCATAAAACTTTGATAACATTCAAACCATCCATTCATCCACTTGCCTTGGGTTCCAATAAGCTAAACCAAGCCTCTAATCACCTCTCAAGCTCAAGATCAACAATCTCTACAAAAACCCCCAAAACAAACCCTAAAATGGGTTAAACAATGAAAGACAAGGAATGAGCTCAAACCAAGCTAGGAAATAGAACCTAAGGGAAATCCATTGCACATAAAAGGAAAATGGGAAGGAGTCTTTACCTCTAAAGTCATCAATCAACAAGAAGAAGCTCGAAATAGGGGCTGCCCACCTTGGTTTTGCACAAGAAATACACCCATGGGAAGCTAAAGAGATGGGGAAGAAGATGGCATGGTGGGGTTTCCAAATGGCAAGGTTTCCTCCATGAAATGAGAGGAGAAAGCAAGAAGAAAGGGAAGGGGAAGCTCAATTGCAGAGCTCCCCTTGTGGCTGGAACGAATGAGTGAGGGGAGAGAGAAGAGTCAACTATTAACATGGGTGAGTGTGGGCCCCACTACACTCAAAACTTGCCAAGGGTAAAACATCTATTTGTGGGCCTCGGATGTGATCGACGAAGAAGAGAAAAATGCTTCTCATAAAATCTAGTTTTCAAAAAGTATAATTTTGGCATGGTTCTGAGATCTCGAAATTTGGGTCCAGATTCAATGCGAAAAGATCGATTTTGCCCTCAGGGCTGGAAAAACTGATTTTCGGAGCTTCGAATGGGTACGGAGTGAACACGAAAGTTGTAGAGGTTAACAAAATAAGTCAAATGAGGCTAAAACAAGAATTATCGGGAATTTCGAATAACCTCCCAATCACGCGCAAAGTCACTAAAAGAACCCCCAAACGGTCCCACTAATCACAAAGGCACTCAAAATTCCCCAAAATTAGAGAAAAACCATTCTAGCTCACAAACTCAACCCAACAAATACTAATCCCACTAAAAGAAACTAATCCACAAATAAAACAACACTAATCCAGGAAATTAAGGGTCGGGTTCTCACAAATCTCATCTAACACAATCCTGTAGAAACCTTCCTCCGGTAACTCCGTACCCCGTAGTCTTCCATAAGCAATTATGTTTTTCTTTGTCATGTGCTGCAACTTACACAAAGATGGGCCTCTTGTGTGTGTGATTGTTTGGTCCATGTGTGCAGCTTGCCTCTGACAACTTTGGCTTCCCTACATACATCATTAGGAACACGTTAATTTTTATTTTATCAATGTAGACATTTCATTACGTTTAAGAAGGAATCTACTATATATTAATACCTGAGAGGAGCTTCCACGTTCGGTAGAAGGCCGCAATTGTGTATTTGCTTGAGATAGGGATACCTATTTGCAATTGAAGGGTTATCCTCATACAAGCTAGCTACTCTTTCCTGCAAATTTAAAAAAAAAAAAAAAAAAGAGATGCATTAACTCACATGTGAATTAGAATTGGGGTTTGCATAGTACAATAATCTGCAGTCCTCAATGAGTCTAGTATTTGAAGTAGTAATTAATGAAAAGAAATAGAGCTGATTTGCCAAATAAGATGCAACATTCATCTAACAATTGGGGAATCTGATTTCAAAGCTAACAATGTTATCATCATTAGTAAGTAGTAAGTGATAAGGAAGACCACAAGTTGGTGGACCCCATAGGTCCTCACATAGCATGTCATCACACGTCAAACATACAAGAGCAGTTTGAGAAGGTTGACCAAAAAGATAAGGCAACACAACATTCCAGCACAACGAACTCAAGTAATAGAAAAGACAATCCTCAAAGATATGAAATGGGTATGCCATGCACATCATGATCGATTGGACAACACAAGTCAAAGATTGATTGGGTGTAAATAGAGCTGGCCTGGGCTAATTAGATCAGATCTCATACTATTCTGTTTCCAAACATGTATTCACAAAATCTGTCAAATCATTTCTATATAAAGAAGGATGAAGGAAATGAAAGGCAATGATTATCTGAACAAGTTGATATTTAGTCCATCACTAATGAATGCCAGGACCTATCCATATCCACCAGCGTAGATTGACGTGCACCTGATTTGAGCTGGCTAAATTGACTCAGATTGGCAATATAACAGAGTACTTGGCTAAAAACTTGTTGCATAATGAGTTTTGGTTAGACTCAGGTTGACTCCTTCAAGACCCAGGCAACATAGCCAAAACTCATCAAGTGTGTTATTTATTCAATAACTGGTCAAATCACTCAATTCTCTCATGTATGTTCAATAAACACTAACGAAATGGAATACCCGCAACAGATGACCCACAAGTCTCAAACAACAGCACGGTCTGCTTAAGAATGTATTAAGTTTCAAAGTGGGCCTTGCAACTTCCAATCAGTTGGTAGATCACATAGTCATGTTGCAATATAATGGTTCACTTTGTTCATAATGTTGGAAAATAGGTACGCCATTCAGATAGGTTTTAAAAACTTTTGACCCACTTGATGTAGGGATCAACTATGTAGAAGGCAACAAACCCAATTCAGGATGCAATCCCTCAAACTCATAAACCATGTATAGCAATATATCCTATCTAGAAGATAGAAAACAACACCTAAACATGCAACCACGAAATCCACAACATACAAGGATGTAGATTATACCTTTGGAGCTTAGTTGTGCTCTAATGGAGAATTTGAATTCTTTCTTTGATGATGAACACCTTCACTAATCAAATCAGAATCTCCAACACCTTTTGATCTTCCACGCTATGACCCATATCAGATTCTCTTTTCTCAAGAAGCTGGTGGAATCTCTAAGAGAAAACCCTAAAGGAAACTAGAAGAGAACTAGAAGAGGGAAGATATGTGCAACAACTTGCACAAGAGAGGAAGAGAGATGATGGGCGTGAATCCCTAGGTGGGATTGTACATTAGGGACGTCCAAGGGCTCCTCTCCTCCTTTTATAGCATTCAAGCCACCTCCTCTAACTAATTGAAATAGAAGTCTTACTTCCACTACAATTAGTTGCTTACCAAATCACAATTAGAAGTCTTACTTCAAATATGATTAGTAACTTCCTCTTTTACTAATTAAAATAGAAGTCTTACTTCCATTAAAAATTAGTAACTTACTATTACTGTAACGCCCCAATTCCGGATACCGATAAAATTGTTCGAATACCCGAAGTTGGCGCGCTACTTCCCAGAAAATCCGAGAACTTCCAAGATCGTAGGCCCGCAGTGAGGTCCAATTTAAAACTTTTTGAACCATATAGTAATAACAGTTAAATTTGCGGAAGCATAAGAAATAAGCGGAAGCAATAGGTATCGATATATAAGTAAAGTGTGAGCAGAACTACAGTCTAATTAAAAAGGTTCAGTTGTTAATCAAAAGTTATACATATTTGTTGGCTACCCGGCTCACATACAAAATTGCTCTCAACACTCCAAAATAAGATGAACTCTCAAAACCCATGTAGATCATCTCCGCCCTCCGGCTCGACATCCGTGTCGGCCGGGCCCCACGCAAACTCTCCAGCAATCGGCGCCTCTACAAGCGCTAGTGCATCCTCGGGGATCTCTGGGTCAAGGCCTAAGCCCCAAGGAAGGGTCAGATCTAAAAGATCTGGCAAGTCACAGCCTACTACTAACATAGAGCATATATATCAAATGAATAGAGACATGTAAATAAATTAAAGAATGACAAGGTAAGGAACTAGGCAGTTGAGCATTTAAATCATAAGGAATCAGGATAAATATAAAGCATCTAATTCTACTACGAAATGGCACATTCACACGAGCTGGATTACCGCGGGATATTATGCCGCGACCCTCCCAAACTGAACACAGTTGCGGCGGGGAAATCTCACCAGTGCTGGGAATTAGTAATCCCGCAAATCACACATCATCTCATCGTACTCATCACTCAAAGACCGAACACGGTATCACACCGTCCGTCTTAACCACACAACTCATCATGATAGCTGGTCAACGCTCATACTAGCTCCTACCGGGGATGATCAGTCCACAGACTGAGCTTAAATCAGCCTAGTGAATGATAATGCCGACTCAAGAATACTCTAAGGGTCTGTGTCTGTCTAGACTTCGCCTTGCGTGAACAATGTCCTAACAATGTCTCTAAGAGGTCTGTACATCAATCAGTCTATGGATTATATTCTAAGTCCAAGCCCACTCGTTGGATCCATACCAAGGCCCATCAAATCCGTGGCCTGGTCTAAAACCGTCCAAACGAGGTAACACATCCATTTACTACTGATAACCAGTTCATTCAATCCATCATGACTAAAAACCCAAATATAAACTACCTCTTTCAACTAAAGGTACACATCCCATACTTAGGCCCAATAAGGGCCCGCCTAGACACAGACACGGGTCAGTGATCTCCAAATCATACTCACAGGTCACCTCTAAGATATCCTAGGTTTAGGTCATCCAATTACCATTAATTAAACAGTTAACAGCTATTCTAAAGATCTAAGAATGACAGCATTAAATAAGGTGAAGTGTGAACTTCAACATGAGAATCAATAGGGAAATACAATGGTCCAATCCTAGGTAATGGGCCACGTTAGGTTTAGGTCTATCTCTGGTAATTTGATCTCTAAACGAAGCCATTGATGCCAATATAATACTGTGTTTGGTGCTTAGGTGGTTACGGGCATCATTGACAACTCTTAGAGGTCGAATCTTCTTAGATTAACAACCAAAACCCTAAACAGTGGACCCCGCGAGTCAAGGTTGAGCCAAACCGTTGACTCGGGCTTAGAACATTGATAAACGTTCATTTGGATGGTCAATGGGCCCCACAACTGATCACAACTCCTAATTGTTGAAAACTGAAAAATCAGGGTTTCCCAGGTGGACCTGAGGTGTAGTGTGCTCGGTTGACCTCCTGGCCTGGTGGGTCAACCGAGTGCACTGGATAAACTGAATCAGGCCTCTTGGAAAGTTTGTTTCGTTTCTAAAGGTTCCCAGCGTGTCCGGTCAACCTCCTGGCCTGGGTGATTGATCGCATACACCAAAAACCCTAGAAAGATGGATGTCCCAGCTTTAAACATTTTCTACTGTAAATCCTAAGTATCAGGTCATCTTTTTCCATGGAATTCCAGTCACTGAGCTCGGTCCAGCACTGAGCTCGGTCAACACTGGTCTCGGCCATGCACTGAGCTCGGTCCTGCACTGGTCTCGGCCATTCACTGAGCTCGGTCCAGCACTGGTCTCGGCCATGCACTGAGCTCGGTCCTGCACTGAGCTCGGCCATGCACTGGTCTCGGCCATGCACTGGTCTCGGCCATGCACTGAGCTCGGCCATGTACTGGTCTCGGCCATGCACTGAGCTCGGTCCTGCACTGAGCTTGGCCATGCACTGGTCTCGGTCCAGCACTGAGCTCGGCCAACACTGGTCTCGGCCATGCACTGAGCTCGGTCCTGCACTGAGCTCGGCCATGCACTGGTTTCGGTCCAGCACTGAGCTCGGCCAACACTGGTCTCGGCCATGCACTGAGCTCGATCCTGCACTGAGCTCGGCCATGTACTGGTCTCGGCCATACACTGAGCTCGGCCATGTACTGGTCTCGGCCATGCACTGGTCTCGGCCATACACTGAGACCAGTTTTCAGGTTTTCTCCATTTCAACCCGTTTTTCCACCAAATCACTTCCAATCAGTCCCAAACTTCACCAAATCATCTCCAAACATCAAATAACTCCAATGCCCATCAATCCATCACCATATGGACCCCTTGATCTTCCAAATGGGGGGTGAAACCCCCATTCATCAATGGCCAATCCATCCAACACAAAACAACTGAGCTCAAGTAATTTTTCTAAGACTTAATCAATAACATTCATGAACTGAAACTACAGAAATCAAGAAATGAAACACATGTTCTAAGCTAGGAGTAAGTGCACTTGCCTTTAGTAAATGAGAGATGGTTTTGGTAGAGAGAGAGCATTAGAGGAGAGAACCCAGTTCAGCAGAGAAGAAGAAGGAGAAGAATACAGCAGTAGCAGTAGCAGCTCCTAAGAACTCTCCAGCACAGTAACAGTAACCGTAGCAGTAGCTTGGAGGGGAGAAGAATGAGAGAGGAAGAAGAGAGAAATGAAGAAGGAAGATGAAGTAGCAGCTGTAGCTCTTAGGGAAAAATCCCAGCACAGTCACAGTAGCAAATCTCAGCTCAAAACGTAGGGAAGAATTGAGAGAGGAAGAAGGAAATGGGAAGGAACAGTAGCTTAGGGTTTTCTTGGGATTAGAACTGATTTATAGCTTTGGGGGAGTGGTTATTGACTGTATTAGCCCTTAGGTTAACATGCAATTAGGGATAGGGTTAGGGGTATTAAGGTCTTTGGGCTGGAAGGTTCTAGAGAGGATACACTTTTATAAAAAACCCCCCTATAGTTTGCTAAAACCCATACTAAGGGCCTCTAAACACTAACAAACCCTAGGATTAACAAAAACACCCTACTAACCACAATACTAACTCAACTAAGCTAGTCTAACTATAACTTAGGAAAATCTAACTAATCACCCTGATTAACCCCTAATTAGCACAATTAGCTAGTAATTAGCAATAATTAGTATTAATTAGTATTAATTAGCAATAATTAGCCAAAAATTAGTAACAATTAGTATTTAAAATATACATTAGAGGGCCCACAAAGGGTGGGGCCTGACATCATTCCCTCCTTTTAAAACATTTGGTCCCCAAATGTAAAAACAAGATTAGAACATACCTGAGGTAGAAGATGTGGGTAGTCCTTCTCCACTTGGTCGCGTAGCTCCCATGAGCCTCCTCCGGAGTGTGATGCTCCCACTGAACCTTCACCCAATGAATGGTTCGGGTCCGGAGCACCTGCTCCTTGGTGTCGATGATCGCGACTGGCCTGGCAACGTATGAAGCGTCTAGCTTGATGCTGAGTGGCTGATGATAAAGAATGTGTGTCGGGTCCTCCACGTACTTCTTCAGCATAGAGACGTGGAACACATCGTGCACTCCTGAAAGCTCTGGGGGTAGCTGAAGCTTGTAAGCAACATCTCCAACTCTCGACCTGATCTCGAACGGTCCGACATATCGCCGCGCTAGCTTACCCTTCTCGCCAAACCTAAGGGTACCTCTAGCCGGGGAAACCTTCAGGAAAACTCTGTCTCCCTTCTCGAACTCGAGAGGTCTGCGCCGGTTGTCTGCATAGCTCTTTTGTCGGCTGCGGCTGACCTTCAGGTTCTCAACTATCTGCCGAACCTTCTCGCTGGTGTCGCTGACTATGGAAGGTCCATGGAAACTCCTGACACCAACTTCTTTCCAACAGACTGGGGTCTTGCATCTCCTCCCATACAAACCTCGAACGGTGCCATCTTGATGCTCGCATGGTAGCTGTTGTTGTAGGCGAACTCGCAAAGCGGCAAGGAATCTTCCCAGTTCTCCTTGAAGTCCAAGACACAGGCTCTCAACATGTCCTCAAGTGTCTGGTTGGTGCGCTCTGTCTGGCCGTCTGTCTGAGGATGATAGGCGGTGATGAAGCTCAACTTGGTGCCCAAGGCCTGCTCTGTCTGGCCGTCTGTCTGAGTATTAAGGTCTTTGGGCTGGAAGGTTCTAGAGAGGATACACTTTTATCAAAAACCCCCCTATAGTTTGCTAAAACCCATACTAAGGGCCTCTAAACACTAACAAACCCTAGGATTAACAAAAACACCCTACTAACCACAATACTAACTCAACTAAGCTAGTCTAACTATAACTTAGGAAAATCTAACTAATCACCCTGATTAACCCCTAATTAGCACAATTAGCTAGTAATTAGCATTAATTAGTATTAATTAGTATTAATTAGCAATAATTAGCCAAAAATTAGTAACAATTAGTATTTAAAATATACATTAGAGGGCCCACAAAGGGTGGGGCCTCACAATTACCACTATTAGAAGTCTCACTTCAAATAGAAATAGTAACTTTCTATTTCCTTTTAGAGTTCTACTATAATTAGTATCTTTCTAATAACTTGGGCTAGCGTGGGGACCACTAAGGATTTCTTAGAAAGCTGACTCCAACTGGGACACGCGACCCCACATCTCATGTGTAATCTGGGCCCATAGTTAATTGCAAATAACTCCACTATATAAATGCAATTGAACTCCAATCTTAGGAATATATTACAATGAAGACCCTAAACTTCCTCAGTATCAGAAGTAGGCTCCTCCATCTATATCCATGGATCAATTGGACATGTCCACCAAATTAGATCCATATCTTATTATCTTTGAGCCCCAATCAATTATAATGATCATTTGATACCGATCCAATTAACTCTTAATTGGAATGGGTGCGCACTTACCAATGATAAATCCATTAATTGGCACTAGGGGATATTAAAGATAGATTCCATCTTGACCATCGAATGTTCCCACAGCTCTACTACCACGTACCCAAATCACCGAGATGTTGACCTACAATTGGCCTCACTCATTGGCGACTCAAACCAAATGAATAGATAGAAACTTGAGTTCATTAATGTCTCAGGATTGTGAGTCTATTGCTAGGGAATTATGAGAGCAGACCTTAAAGTAAAGACAGTGTATATAAGGTGCTTCTCATGGTCCTTCAATACATCCAATGTACTAGCACCATGATCTAGAATCTCACATTCCGATGATCAAGACAAATCACACTATCTCATAGTGATCAAAGTGCTGCAACCTTGTCAGATGAGATGCCCAATCTCATCATTGTTTGTGAAGATATTTAAGTATAAGATTTGCAATACATATCTCCTGTATGTGGATCTCATCCACACACATGTATTACATCTAGTATACTTGTGGACTCCGGTTCATCTCATGAACCATTATGTCATTCGTATTGGTTGTGTGCAAACAAGTAATAAAACACCATTCATCTCATGAAAGGAAAGCAATAATATATATTAATAAATAAAGAAATTAATCAATTTATTCATCATATACTGGTATTGGGACCATAAAACTAACACATAATCCAGCCAGCATGGCTGTAACACTTTATTATGTTCTTTGAAGGCAATGGATATAAAACACCATTACCGTGGATCAATATCAGAGTCAAACATTTCACTTTCCTAAAGGCCTCTTATTAAGGTTGTTTTCAGTCAAATGTATCGATTTGTGGAACAGGATTTCCTTGTTTCTTTCTTTTTCAAATACATTGGAAAGTAAATCAGGAGTGGATATGGGTTATAGGAAACTTCTCTTTCAGACCTACTCACTTTATTGAAATGGGGCAAACAAGATAGGGGTAGAAACTAGAAAAGAGCTCAGGGGAGAATGTTTTTTGTGCATCCTTTCACGTGCTTTTTCCCCTCTTTTGAAGATCCTTTAGAAAAAAGGCTACTTTGGCAGGAACGATAAATACCAAAGGCAATGAAAAATTGTATTTGGTGTTGGATTAACCAAAGAACAAAACGTTATGAGGTAATGTGGACCTTGACTTTTACAACCACAGAACACTTTCCATTGCCAACTTGAAGTGCTACAAAGTGTTCTAGACTTTCCACCTAGTCATCTTTTCTTGTCTCTTGGAGCTAAAGCAGATACCCCACTTCACTAGATGAGTGTGAAAGAAGAAATAGAAAAGTTTCAAAAACATACACATTCAGATGAGTGTGAAACAAGCATTTGAAAGTTAATTTCAATTGATAGAATCATAGAACTCTTAATCTCATCTATATTCTTCCAAACCTTTTTGTTGACAAACTCACTCATAATGATGTAAAGACTCTCTTACCTATGACCAATCAATTACTCTCCCTTTCTCTACCCAAATAAAGCCAAGTTGGTAGGTCTAATCAGCAACACACATTCACAACTATAGTTATAAAAAAGAAAAAGAAAGCTAATACATGAGATGTTTGTCCAAGCAAGGAGGAGACAAAGGGTTGCAGAGATAAAAAGCAAATAAGAAGATTGCAAACCTGAAGAGGAGAAAAATAAAATTAATAAAGATAGATAAAAGGTTGTATCTTGTAATACCAAAATCAACTAATATAAGTTATATATCATGAGTACAGCCCAATCCATCCTGATATAGGACATTCCTGGATGGTACAACCCATGGAGAGCTCTGGTCATTAATGTATAAATCATGAGTGGAATTTTACATGATGGAAGGTGTGTGAAAAGTATTATATGTTTGCTTTTCAAATGATACAATTTATCAATGGTGTGTGGAAAGTATTATATAGAGGTGACTAGAATTTTTGAAAACTATCCCCTGTTTTATATAATGCTGAGTTGTGCTCAATGGGAAGGATACATTCTAATGGATTGAGCTCATTTTCATTACATGTTGATTTTAAGAACTTATCTTGAAGTATTACTCAGACCTGAATGTGGGCCTGGTGATATTTAAAAATTAAGAAAACTGTCCCAGTCAACTACCTTGGTTGTCAAGTTGACTCTATTCCCTAGCTTGCATATGATTCGCCAATCCATTGGTTATTTTAGCATTATCAGCCAACTTGTGTGGGCCCATGAAATGAATGTCTGCTATAATTAAGCCAAAGCCAAGGCTTGGAGTAAAACCAAGGAAAGTTCTAACCCTCATATTACAATGCTCCTAGGGAGTCTGGGCCTGGCTCAGCCATCACAGTAGGTCAAGCTTCAACTCATCACACTCAAGCGCATCGCTCTGAGGTACCTTGGGGACCAGTATGTGCCAATCTCTACCCTTCACCAAAATAAGGATCACTCTGTAGCAGATGGGTCATTTAGCACCAGCAAAAACTTGATTGAAGTCCAAAAAGATGGCAAGTTTGGCAATGAAAACTCTACACTGACTGCGGTCGAAGAGGCTAATGGTCACAAGGCCATTATCAGAAAGAGAGGAGGCGGCGATGACTGAGAAAGACTAAATGGCAAGGTGATTGACATGAACACCATACCAGTAAAAATCCCAGGTATGGTAGACAAAGGAGCGCCAACTGAAGGCAGGGGTGCAACTGCACCTGCAACCACCTCTAAAGTCACTCAAGATGGAGATGCAAATACGGTACCTGTGAGGTAAGACTAGAGAAAAGGAAGAAATATTAACCTATTTTCTTCCAACATTTTCCCTTGAAAAGTTTGACAGCATCTCCAATTTCTCATCCTGCAGCATGTTAACATGTCAGAAACCAAATGCAATACCAAGTATAATGAAGAAAGCAGTAAGCCTATGTTCACACCGCCATATTTCAAAAGAAAAAGTAAAAGAATAGTAAATAAATGTTGTTGAACAAGCAATACATGAAACTCTAATACATGGTTGGACAGGTTGCAGTTATTTTGGACCAACACAGTAACCTATACCATTAAAGCTAAGGATGAAAATTAGCAAAGACCACAATCTAAAAAGGTCAGCCTGAACTCAGAAGTAAAACATGTTTAAAATACAATTAAAAAAACTTAAAATGCAACTCATCCTCAAGAAATTATATAAAGTTTGGCTGTGTTTTCCTTTTAAAAAAAAAAAATACTGAGACAGCAGCTTCTCATTTGCCTGCTAGATATATGATGGTAGTAATTCGAAAGAAATGATCAAATTGCTCACCTCCTCTTGTGTCCACCCCCCTTTTGCTTGTCTTATAGGACTAGTAGTCCTCCTGGACACAAAGTTAGAACATGACATAAAAGACTTGAGTTCTAGTTTTTAAAGAAATTCTTTACTACCAGTGCTGTTATTGTAAAACAAGCAATAGTAGATGAAACAATACTTGAACAAAACAAAATAATAAACAAATTGGAATATAAAACATATCACAATGTGCTCATCAGCAATGTACAAATTGTAGACTATTGTGATTGTCTACAAATTTTACACCTAAACGATGCCCATGAGGGCTTTGCTTCTATTACTTGCCAATTGCCATCCAAATGATCCTAGTACTAATGCAATTAGTATGCAAGTTGATAGTCCCTTTTTCATTTTTTTTTGGGATATGGGAATCATTCAAGAGAATACTACTATTTAATGCAAGTCAGTTTAGAGAAGATGAATAACAAAATGTGGTGTCTAAAACTAGCATGCCTACTAATATGTGGATTATGCCATCCCTTTCTGCCCAGGTCGAGGCTCCTTATTTGGGTCTGGGGTACAGTTCAGAGGAATTATTTAAATCAGGGGTATGGTCCTATAACCTAGACTTGATTAAGTTATGGGTGTAAAATAAGAGAGCTTTTGGTAAAGTTGAGGGTGATCAAAATGGTAAGCCACAAAGCCTTTATAACATATATGAATACGAATGAAGATGATGAATACATGCCTAATAAAGACATCCAACATTCAATATGTGGATTCTGCCATAGCCCTTTCTATTAGTTATGAGGGCCTTTTAGGTCTGTATCATGAGAAGATCACATCAAAGGTTTTGATACGTGAGCAGGACTTCAATGGAGTTCTAGTCCAGAGATAACGGTTTGGATGTAAATTTTAGGCACTGAACATACAATTCACTTGGATTAGGTTTTATCTTTAGGACTCAAAATAAGGTTGTTATCTCCAAAATGAGACAGTGGTTAATATTTTCTGCAAGTCTTGTATCATCCTCAACATTCACTCAATGTTCACGAGTCGTGACCATTGAGTTGCAAACATAACAGTCAGATTCACATCTTTTATTTCAATACTAAGTGCTAATTACAAGCCCGGTTAATGTGTTTTAATAGTCTATACATCTAGAGGAAACAATTTATTTCAAACGATTAGAAAAAGATTTATCCTGAAGTTATTCACCCAAAAAATAAAATTAAAAATAAAAGACCTCCGATGCTTTTGTTCTGGGGGGGAAACTAAAGGATCATGAATATTGGTGACACAACCAAGAGAGATGATGGAAAGAACACCACATACTTGACTATTGATGAGAAGGCATAGTAGTTTATCAAAAACAAGCGGGCGTCCCAATCAAGGGCTCACTCCACCAATGAGTCAAAATCAGATGGCCCTTAAAAGAAGAAGCCCTCAAGGTTTTTAAAGCATAGAGGCAGAGATTAAAAGGGGGAAAAGAGGAAATATGTGAAAAAAGTTCAGCCACGACTGAGCATAGAGCATAGCGCACCTTCAGCCACGACAGCTATTGAATGATAGAAGGAATAAAAGCAATGGAGCCAAGCCATGGGTTGTTCAAGTGAAGCTCTACTCTAGAAACTCAGATGAAAGAAAACCCAACAACAGTCGTCGGGGAGATGAGGACCTGAGGTACACCAGCCGCCGGCCGAGCAGAGAGAGGGTCGGAGTCTGAGACGAGCACAGAGGGCTGGAGAGCGAATGAGGTTTCCAAAAAAAAAAAAACCTAAAATCGTAAAGAGAGCAGAGGGCTGGAGGGAAAGAAGGGAGAGGAATAACGGGGTACAGTTTTTAGGTCTTTTTTTTAGACAAAAACAACCACAGAGAGCAGCTGTGGTTTATGAAAATACGAGTGTCAAAAAATGCTACAGTCCAAATCAATCGTTTTGTCTGCCTTATTTGTGTCGCTGTTAGTCGGTTTTTACGTAGTGAGCTGGAGGAGCATTAAATAGGAATGTACCACTGATTCCACCTCAGAGGCTGAATATGTAGCGGCTTGTGAAGCAGCCAAGGAAGCAGTATGGTTCAAGAGATTCCTTATGGAACTTGTGGTGGTACCTTTGGTGCGACAATCACTCACAGTTTACTGTGACAGCAACGGGCAGTCGCTCAGTCCAAGGAGCCCCGGAGCCATAAGAGCCAAAACCAAGAACAAAGGAAGTATCACTTGGTTAGAGAGATTGTGTAGAGATGTGATATTGCAATCATCAAGATAACCTCTATGGACAATCTGACAGATCCCTTTACTAAGCATTTGACCACCAAAGTCTTTGGGCAACATGTAGACAGGATGGGCATGAGATGCAACCCTGACTGGCATTGAGCACTATCGGGAGATTGTTAGTTTGTATGGTCTCAATCCATCAGATGATGTATTAAATTGATTAATTTCTTTATTTATTTAGAAAATCATGCTTTCCTTTCATGAGATGAATGGTGTTTATTACTTGATGCACATAACCAGTACATATGACATGATGGTTCATGAGATAAACCGGGTCCCATTAGTATATTAGATGTGATATATGTGAATGGATGAGATCCACATACGGGAGACATGTGTCACAAATCTTATACTTAAATATCTTCACAACCAGTGATGAGATTGGGTATCTCATCTGATAAGGTTGTAGCACTTTGATGACTATGAGATAGTGTGATTTGTCTTGATCACCAGAATGTAAGATTCTTGATCATAGTGCCGGTACATTGGATGTATTGAAAGACCATGAGAAGAAGCACCTTACGGAACACTATCTTTATTTTAAGGTCTGCTCTTATAATTCCCTAGCAATAGGCTTTTAATCCTGAGACATTGATGAACTGAAGTTTCTGTTTATTCATTTGCTTTGAGTCACCAATGAATGAGGCCGACTGTAGGTAAATACCTCGGTGTCTTGGTGTCGCGACCCCGGAACGGATCCCGGGCCCGCGACGAGTTGAATTTACAATTGTTTATGTTTTCCCACAGGTTCCCACGGTGAGGATTCCCAAAGACACGCGGAATCTGACTCACATGATCAAGTATGCGGAAGCGTGTAGCAAATCACATCAAGATAAGCACCAATAAATCCTTAAGTGCTATGACAAATAATAACAAGGCATAGTATCAAAGGAAGAAGTTAAAATGGCATTCCCATCAAGATTCAAGTTATGAGACTAACTCAAAAGTAAGTTAAGTTTTAGTTACAACCCATGAGAGGCCAACAGAGGCCAATACAATTCTCAAAATAACAAAAGAAACCCATGAAAAAATGACGAAACTCAAGAACCCGCCCGACGTCTAGTTGACATCGTCGGGCTGCCACTCTCTAACAGGGGTTGGCTCAAAAGCCTCCTCCGGACGCTCCTCCTCAAAGGTAACGTCGCCTGCACCTGGGCACCAACAAACAAGGGTCAAACACAACGGTTTGGCAGGTAATCAATTTAGGTGAAAACATGAAACAAATAACGTGATAAGAAAACATATAAACAAATCCCTGATTTGAAATACTACAATGACTGAGATACATTTTCGAGAATACAACACAGCTGAGATACTAAAACAAACTAGCATGAGTACATAAAATATCATGAATAGTTACAATCCACAAAGAGCCCATCCTTTCTCTATCATTTATAATGAAAAGAGCAAGCACGCACGACAAGCACGATATACATAATATAATCACGACACGATTCCCACATATACGGGGATTTCCGGCCGCCGAACTGGACACGCACAATGTGTAATAAAATACACGACTAGTCTGCAGACAGTCCACATGTTTAAGGACCCCCAGACAGTGGATCAAACTGAAAGGGCAGTCCAAGCTCAGTGGTGTTCACTTAATTCGTGAATGCACAAAACACGCGAAACACTATCCAAACATGTCGAGATAAAAAGGGGGAAAATCACTTATCAAACACAACAAACACGACTAGCAAAAGGCATAATTAATATGCATAACACGCTTAGGAAGTGATCCCCTTTTTCTTGAAACAAATCTTCAAAACGAGCTTATACTTGAAATTCAAAATGAGTGCACGACGGTACTTATCGTAGCAAGACGAGAATTCAAAATACGAAATCTGACAAGCATGTGTTAAGGCTACTAATTGACCTTTGTGTAATTGGGACCCCAAATGTCGGAATATGCAAGAATTGGTGTCCCCGAAGTTGGGTTGCATTTCGAAGTTCCATTTACACAATGTCAAGCCAAAACTCTTAACATAGTCTAGTTTTTTCAACCTTCAAGAAAATACACAAATGAAATAATTCTTCTTCCTGAATCTGGCAGGTTCACTCGAGAGGAACTTGTAAGGTATTGACACTTCGCTCGAGCGAGACAGTTTGCTCGAGCGGACAATAAGGTCGGTCGGGCGGACAACTCTCTGTCTTGCTCCAGATTAAACAGTGGGCAGTTCGCTCGAGCGGACAGCTCTCTGTCTGCGCTCGGACCCAACAGTGGCTTGGTCGCTCGAGCGGACGCAAGGGTCGCTCGAGCAGACAAGCTTCTGCCTGTGCTTGCTGAGTGCAGAAAAAGCCTTTCTCTTGTACAACTTCCCACACATTTTTCTCCTTCTTCTCATCCTTAAGTCACATACAATCCCTTGAGCCTTCATGCTCACCTAGGGTTCATTTTCACCATTTCAAACGCCCAATCCAATGAAAACATGATCATGAAGCTTGTAAACAAGTTTATATGCAAAATTCCAAAAATCACAATGAAATCAAAATACACATGCAACATTGAACCTATAGAGATTACTTGCCTTAGTCCAAGATGTCTCACACTTCTCCAAGCACTTCACTCACTAATCCAAGGTACTACAAAAACCCATGAAAACCACACAAAACTCACTCAATCTTGAAAACAAGAAACCCATTTTACCAAAGGGGTTTGTAACATGAAAAACAAGATTTTTAAGGAACTAAAAAGACTTTATGAGACGTATGAGTTGAAGCTCTTACCTAGAAATGGCCAAACAAGGAGAGATGAGGAAAATGTAGAGCTTGTCCCACAAGAAACCCCAAGAAATTTGTACCAATAGAGAGCTTGCAGGGAGAGGAAGAAGATGGTCTTGGAATTTTATTGGAGATCTCTAGCTAGATAATGCAAGGTGAGGAAGATGGAAAGGAAAGAGGGATTTTCAGCCCTAGGTTAAGAAAGTTGCAGAAATTGGGGGAAAGTGAATGAAAAGAGTGGAAGAGAAGGAGTGATGACTTAAACACTAGTGGGTGGGATCCAAGGAGCTTGAACCTTGTATTGACAAAACGTGATCATGTGGGCCTCGGATGAACCGGCGAAGAAGGATAAAACGATCATCGAAATATCTAGTTTCCAAAAAGTATATTTTTGACATGGTTTTGAGATCTCGAATTTTGTGTCCAGATTTGTGTAAAAAGACCACTTTACCCTTTTTGGGCCAGAACTTTGGTTTTTGGGCTTCAAACATGAATGGGCTTAAGACGAAAGTTGTAACACATAGAAAAATCATTCAAATGAAATCAAAATCACAATTACACGGAAACCGATACGATCCTCCCAAGCTTACACGTGCACTCAGGCCTTCCTGAGTGTGTCTGACTAATACTAAACGTTCTCAAAATTTCCAAAGCTATGTCCAAGACTAAAACTAATTACTTCTAACACAATAACAACTAAACCCACTTAGAGCTAAACACACACTAATCGTACACTAATCGAATTGGTCTGGGTCAGGGTCTAACATCCTCCACCCCTTAGGATATTTGGTCCACCAAATAAATCAAACAATTACCTCTGGCAAAAGCGGTGGATACTTCCTCTGTACTTGCTCTCTCAATTCCCATGTTGCTTCCTCTTGCTCGTGATTTTCCCAAAGTACCTTGACCCAATGAATAGTCCGGTTTCTCAATTCCTGCTCTTTGGTATCAATTATCTTGATCAGTCTTTCAACATACGAGGCATCTTCCCGAATCTCCAAAGGCTCATACTGTAGTATATGTGAAGGACTAGAAACATATTTCTTGAGCATAGAAACATGAAAAACATTGTGTACCCCGGAGAGTTCCGGCGGTAACGCAAGTCTATAAGCGACATCTCCAATCTTGCTCAAAATCTCATACGGACCAATAAACCTTCTAGACAATTTGCCCTTCTGTCCGAATCTCAAAGTCCCTCTAACTGGTGAGATCTTCAAGAATACTTTGTCACCCACTTGAAACTGCAATTCTCTTCTGCGAGTATCTGCATAACTCTTCTGCCTACTTCGGGCGATCTTCAACCGTTTCTGAATCAACTTGACCTTGTCACTTGTCTCTCCAACTATCGTTGGTCCATGAAAACTACGCTCACCGACTTCTTCCCAACAAACCGGAGTTCTGCATCTTCTACCATAAAGTGCCTCAAAAGGTGTCATACCGATGCTAGAGTGGTAACTATTGTTATACGCAAATTCACAAAGTGGTAAGCACTCATCCCACTGAACCATGAAACCCAATACACAAGCACGCAACATGTCTTCGAGAGTCTGTATCGTCCTTTCTGACTGACCATCTGTCTAAGGATGATAAGCTGTGCTGAATTGAAGTTTGGTACCCATAGACTCTTGAAGCGTTTTCCAAAACTTTGAAACAAACTTACTGTCTCTGTCTGAAGTAATGGAGACGGGCTCGCCATGTTTACTAGCAATTTCATCAACAAATAACTTCGCAAGTGGTGCCATATGCATCATGTTCCCTGTCTTCATCGGAATGAAGTGAGCAGACGATCTACAATAATCCAAATTGCATTATTTCCCTTCTTGGTATTCGGCAAACCGGAAACGAAATCCATGGTGATGTGCTCCCATTTCCACTCCGGAATCTCCAAAGGTTGTAACAAACCTGGAGGCTTGTGATGCTCTGCCTTAATCAACTGACAAGTTAGACAATGAGACACAAAAGATGCTATCTCTCTCTTCATGTTGTTCCACCAAAATCTATTCTTCAAATTGTGGTACATCTTCGTGCTACCCGGATACATAGAATATCTCGTGCTGTGAGCTTCATTCATTATTTCACTATTCAAATCATCCATATTTGGCACACACAACCGGTCACGAAAATACAATATCCCATTCACCATCTTGAAATCTGGACGTTCTGTAATAACCTCTACTATCTTAGCCAAGTCTGGGTCTTGCAACTGATTTTCCTTGATCTTCTGAATGAAGGTAGGTTCTGATACTATCATGTTTGCTAACATCGCACCCAATTTTAGAGTTTGCACTTCTACACCCAACTCTTCAAACTGCTGTAAGACACCCATTCCTCTCAAACTGGCCATGACCACTGATTTTCTGCTCAATGCATCAGCTACAACATTCACTTTGCCTGGATGATACTTGATTGGAAAGTCATAATCTTTGATATACTCCATCCACCTTCTCTGTCTCATGTTCAAATCCTTCTGCGAGAACAAATATTGTAAACTTCGGTGATCTGAATGGACTTCAAATTTCTCTCCATAGAGATAGTGTCTCCACATCTTCAATGCAAAAACAACTGCCGCCAATTCCAAGTCGTGAGTTGCATAGTTCTTCAAATGGTCCTTCAACTGTCTTGAGCCATAAGCAATCACCTTGACATCTTGCATCAATACACAACCCAGTCCCACATTCGAAGCGTCTGTATAGACAAGAAATCCACCGTTGCTCGAGGGTAACGTAAGGATTGGGGCTGTGGTTAACCTTCCTTTCAACTCTTGAAAACTTGTTTCACACTGATCGGTCCACACAAATGGGACATTATTCCTAGTCAATTTTGTCAACGGTGCTGCAATGGACGAAAAACCTTGGACAAATCTTCTGTAATAGCCTGCTAACCCCAAAAAGCTTCTAATTTCTGTCACACTGTTTGGCCTTACCCAATTAACAACTGCCTCTATCTTGGCTGGATCAACTGCTAAACCTTCTCTGGAGATGATGTGGCCTAGAAAAGCAACTTGCTCTAACCAGAATTCGCACTTACTGAGTTTTGCATAAAGCCGGTTGTCCCTCAAGAGCTGCAACGCTGTCCTCAAATGTTCTTCATGCTCCTTCTTACTCCTGGAATACACAAGGACATCATCAATGAATACTACTGTAGAGTGATCCAAATGGGGTGCAAAGACTTTGTTCATAAGAGCCATAAAGACTGCGGGTGCATTTGTCAAACCAAAGGGCATCACTAAGAACTCATAGTGCCCATATCTTGTTCTAAAGGCTGTCTTCTGAACATCTGAGTCTCTAACTCTCAACTGATGGTACCCTGACCTCAAGTCTATCTTGGAAAAATAGGCTGCTCCTTGCAATTGATCAAATAATTCGTCTATCCTTGGCAATGGATACTTGTTCTTCACGGTCACATGGTTCAACTTCCTGTAGTCAATGCACATTCTCAAACTCCCATCCTTCTTTTTCACAAACAACACCGGTGCTCCCCACGGTGAAACACTTGGCCTAATAAAACCTTTGCTCAACAAATCCTGCAATTGGAGCTTTAGCTCACCCATTTCTGCTGGAGCCATCCTGTATGGTGCAATCGAGATCGGAGCTGTCCCTGGAAGGAGCTCAATTGTGAACTCAACTTCTCTGATTGGTGGTAAACCCGAGATTTCTTCTGGAAAAACATCCGGAAATTCACAAACAATGGGGATATCCTCCACCCCTTGGGACTATTTATCCTCCGTGATAAATGCAATAAATGCCTGACGTCCACTCTGCACTAATCTGCTTGCCTTCAAAACTGAAATAAACCCTGCTTGAGTTTTTCTCCTGTTGCCTTGAAATATCAATTCTGCCTGTGGTCCTTGGAATCTGAATGTTACGGTTTTACTAAAACAATCCATGGTGGCATGATATGTTTCTAACCAATCCATGCCTAAAATGACATCAAAATCATGCATGTCCAAAACTATGAGGTTGGCCGGTAGATTAACATCTCCTAACAAAACTGTACACCTAGGGTAATGGGTTCTACACACATATTGTTTCCCTATTGGAGTGGTTACTATTAGAATGTAATCCAATTCACTACATGGTGCATCAATCATCTTAGCAAAACTAGGAGATGAAAAGGAATGCGTGGATCCAGCATCAAACAAAATCTGGGCTTCTACCCCACGAACAAGAAGTTTACCTTCTACCACGTCTCCTGCAGCTTCAACATCTACACGGTTGAGATAATATAAACGTCCATGCATCTGTAGTCTATTTGGTACTTGGTTCTGCCTTCCTTGGCCATGTATGTTCTGCTGTGGAGGACGAGCATTCTGATTCTGTGCTGGTGGCCTAGCCTGCTGCTGCTGCTGAGGTGGTCTAACCTGATTCTGAACTGGTGCTTGGTTCTGAGGAGCTACTTGTCTTTGCTGTTGGTTTATGTTCCCTTGATTCTGAAGTAGTGGGCAATCCTTGATTGCATGGTTCATGGCCCCACATTTAAAACAGGCACCCATGGCCTTACGACATTCATGTGTTTCATGATTCTTGCCACAATGTCCACAACCCTGCCTCACTTGACCTTGTTCTTGCCTTGGCTTCTTGTTCTGTTGTTGCCTCTGATTCTACTGTTGATAGTGCTCCTTCCTGTCCTAAACAATCATGTTGTTAATATCTTCAAACGTATATGCCCGCTTGACTGCCTCATCATATGTAGCTGGTGGAACTACTCCTATGACATCTCTCATGATGATCGGATTCAATCCTTCAAAAAACTTCGTTATCTTTTTCCTTTCAGTGTCAATCAACTCGGTAGCATATCTAGCCAATCTTTCAAACTTGGTGACATAGTCTAGCACCGTCATGCTGCCTTGTTTGAGCTGCTGAAATTCGATAGCCTTCTGCCTCTTGACATGGGAGGGAATGTATTTATCTTGAAATTGTGTCTTGAATGCTGCCCACGCCTCTTCGTCAGCCATCACTGCATATGGATCCTTAACTGTTTGCCACCACCGATCTGCAAGCCCATAGAATAGTGAAGCTGTGAGGTTGACCTTCTGTATTCCCGTGCACATAAAGACATCGAAGATTTTCTCGGTATTAACTAGCCAGTCGTCTGCCACTAACGGGTCCTCATTGCCCAAAAATTCCTTCGGTGCCCTCTTCCTAAACTTCTCAAATAGTGCATTAGGGTCAGGATCCCTATTTTGAATAACAATCTGCGAACCCACGGGTGGTGGAGCTACATTCCTGTTCTGAAGTACTTCCAAGAGTTGCCTCTGGACTTGAGCCATTTCATCATCCTTCTTTGCTAACTGTTCTTGAAATCTTGCTTGGTTTTCAATAGCCTGCCTTTGTTGTGCTATCATAGCTTGCATTAGTTCCTGAAACTGTGTAGATGTTGGTGTATTAGATGTGTTTGACTCATTCTGATTACTGCCCGAACCATGATGGTTTAGAGCTTTTCTTGGAGGCATGGTGCTGTAAAACAAGGAGTTAGAACACAATAAACATGGTATGAGGGTTTCTAAGGTCCTATACCAACGAATCTATCGAACTCATGAATCCTCGTCACGTTCCTAAGACCTTTCTAGTTTCTTTTTAAGTACCTGAAACATGTCCCGCTCTGATACCAGTCCTGTCGCGACCCCTGAACGGATCCTGGGCCCGCGACGAGTTGAATTTACGATTGTTTATGTTTTCCCACAGGTTCCCGCGGTGAGGATTCCCAAAGACACGCGGAATCTGACTCACATGATCAAGTATGCGGAAGCGTGTAGCAAATCACATCAAGATTAGCACCAATAAATCCTTAAGTGCTATGACAAATAATAACAAGGCATAGTATCAAAGGAAGAAGTTAAAATGGCATTCCCATCAAGATTCAAGTTATGAGACTAACTCAAAAGTAAGTTAAGTTTTAGTTACAACCCATGAGAGGCCAACAGAGGCCAATACAATTCTCAAAATAACAAAAGAAACCCATGACAAAATGACGAAACTCAAGAACCCGCCAGACGTCTAGTTGACATCGTCGGGCTGCCACTCTCTAACAGGGGTTGGCTCAAAAGCCTCCTCCGGACGCTCCTCCTCAAAGGTAACGTCGCCTGCACCTGGGCACCAACAAACAAGGGTCAAACACAACGGTTTGGCAGGTAATCAATTTAGGTCAGAACATGAAACAAATAACGTGATAAGAAAACATATAAACAAATCCCTGATTTGAAATACTACAATGACTGAGATACATTTTCGAGAATACAACACAGCTGAGATACTAAAACAAACTAGCATGAGTACATAAAATATCATGAATAGTTACAATCCACAAAGAGCCCATCCTTTCTCTATCATTTATAATGAAAAGAGCAAGCATGCACGACAAGCACGATATACATAATATAATCACGACACGATTCCCACATATACGTGGATTTCCGGCCGCGGAACCGGACACGCACGATGTGTAATAAAATACACGACTAGTCTGCAGTCAGTCCACATGTTTAAGGACCCCCAGACAGTGGATCAAACTGAAAGGGCAGTCCAAGCTCAGTGGTATTCACTTAATTCATGAATGCACAAAACACGCGAAACACTATCAAAACACGTCGAGATAAAAAAGGGGGAAAATCACTTATCAAACACAACAAACACGACTAGCAAAAGGCATAATTAATATGCATAACACGCTTAGGAAGTGATCCCCTTTTCTTGAAACAAATCTTTAAAACGAGCTTATACTTGAAATTCAAAATGAGTGCACGACGGTACTTATCGTACCAAGACGGAAGTTCAAAATACGAAATCTGACAAGCATGTGTTAAGGCTACTAATTGACCTTTGTGTAATTGGGACCCCAAATGTCGGAATTTACAAGAATTGGTGTTCCCGAAGTTGGGTTGCATTTCGAAGTTCCATTTACACAATGTCAAGTCAAAACCCTTAACATAGTCTAGTTTTTTCAACCTTCAAGAAAATACACAAATGAAATAATTCTTCTTCCTGAATCTGGCAGGTTCACTCGAGAGGAACTTGTAAGGTATTGACACTTCGCTCGAGCGAGACAGTTTGCTCGAGCGGACAATAAGGTCGGTCGGGCGGACAACTCTCTGTCTTGCTCCAGATTAAACAGTGGGCAGTTCGCTCGAGCGGACAGCTTTCTGTCTGCGCTCGGACCCAACAGTGGCTTGGTCGCTCGAGCGGACGCAAGGGTCGCTCGAGCAGACAAGCTTCTGCCTGTGCTTGCTGAGTGCAGAAAAAGCCTTTCTCTTGTACAACTTCCCACACATTTTTCTCCTTCTTCTCATCCTTAAGTCACATACAATCCCTTGAGCCTTCATGCTCACCTAGGGTTCATTTTCACCATTTCAAACGCCCAATCCAATGAAAACATGATCATGAAGCTTGTAAACAAGTTTATATGCAAAATTCCAAAAATCACAATGAAATCAAAATACACATGCAACATTGAACCTATAGAGATTACTTGCCTTAGTCCAAGATGTCTCACACTTCTCCAAGCACTTCACTCACTAATCCAAGGTACTACAAAAACCCATGAAAACCACACAAAACTCACTCAATCTTGAAAACAAGAAACCCATTTTACCAAAGGGGTTTGTAACATGAAAAACAAGATTTTTAAGGAACTAAAAAGACTTTATGAGAAGTATGGGTTGAAGCTCTTACCTAGAAATGGCCAAACAAGGAGAGATGAGGAAAATGTAGAGCTTATCCCACAAGAAACCCCAAGAATCTTGTACCAATAGAGAGCTTACAAGGAGAGGAAGAAGATGATGGTCTTGGAATTTTATTTGGAGATCTCTAGCTAGATCATGCAAGGTGAGGAAGATGGAAAGGAAAGAGGGATTTTCAGCCCTAGGTTAAGAAAGTTGCAGAAATTGGGGGAAAGTGAATGAAAAGAGTGGAAGAGAAGGAGTGATGACTTAAACATTAGTGGGTGGGACCCAAGGAGCTTGAACCTTGTATTGACAAAACGTGATCATGCGGGCCTCGGATGAACTCGGCGAAGAAGGATAAAACGATGCTTGAAATATCTAGTTTCCAAAAAGTATATTTTTGACATGGTTTTGAGATCTCGAATTTTATGTCCAGATTTGTGTAAAAAGACCACTTTACCCTTTTTGGGCCAGAACTTGGGTTTTTGGGCTTAAAAAATGAATGGGCTTAAGACGAAAGTTGTAACACATAGAAAAATCATTCAAATGAAATCAAAATCACAATTACACGGAAACCGATACGATCCTCCCAAGCTTACACATGCACTCAGGCCTTCCTGAGTGTGTCTGACTAATACTAAACGTTCTCAAAATTCCCAAAGCTATGTCCAAGACTAAAACTAATTACTTCTAACACAACGACAACTAAACCCACTTAGAGCTAAACACACACTAATCGTACACTAATCGAATTGGTCTGGGTCGGGGTCTAACACTTGGGTACGTGGTAGTAGGACTGTGGGAACATTCAATGGTCAAGATGGAATCTAAGTATATTATCCCTGTAACGCCCCAATTCCAGATACCGAAAAAATTGTTCGAATACCCGAAGTTGGCGCGCTACTTCCCGGAAAATCCGAGAACTTCCAAGATCGTAGGCCCGCGGTGAGGTCCAACAAAGGGTGGGGCCTCACAATCCCCATGTGCCAATTAATGGATTTATCATTATTAAGTGCGCACCCATCTCGATTAAGAGTTAATTTGATGGTACTGATGATCAATGTGATTAATTGGGTCTCAAGGATCATAAGTTGTAGATCTAAGATTGGAAGGGACATGTTTAATCCAATTGATCCACGGATAGTGATAGAGGACTCTTGCAGCGTGATAAGTCCACAAAATTACACTCTGAATTAATTATTTCATATAAATTTGTGGATTTAATTAAAACAAAATACATTGAATTAATAGGTTTTCAAAAAATCATGCAATTGGACTCTCGTGGTTGAATTTAAGTCAAAATTAGTAAAAGACTTCATAAAATGCATGTCTTGGTGAAATTATCAATTTCTACATTATTGGGCCGCGTGCACATCATCATTCTTTTTTATCAAAATTATTTAGACTAAATTAGATTTAATTGATGTGAAGGAAAATTCAGAAATTGGGGCCCGCAAGAAGAAAGAATCTAAGAGAGAAATCAAAGAGAAATGAAACTAAAGAAGACCTACCATGGGAACCCACCCACATTGGGAGCAAATCCTAAGGTAGGGGCAGTCGTGGTGGGACCCTTAGTGTTGCAGAAATTCAGAATTTCGGTCCTTGTGGTGAGAAGATCTTTTGCAAGATTCAAATTTGAATTCAAGTAGGAAAGAAATCCAAGGCACTTGTGAAGCAAGGAAGATAAATAAGGAATGAGAAGAGATAAAGAAAGAAAGTTAAAAAAAAAAAAACAAAGTATGAGGACATCTGTGCTGTCACGCCCCCGGACCGAGGCCCTGATGATCAAATCCTTAATCCAAGGGACGCGGCGCGATGGTTCTGAAAATTCCGCCCGCACGCACTAATTATTTTCCCATAGGATTCCGCGGGCGAGGATTCCAGACGATCCATCACAACCAATCAATCAATATACAACAAATAGTAATGTGCAGAAGCATGTAGCAAAATAAAAACCAACGGAACATAAGATAATTGCACAAGCTTTATATCAAAAGAGAAATATATACAAGAGCATATCCCAAGGTTAATTAGAGTTGTGAGGATCACAAAAGTATATTAAAGTTATACAACCCAACAAGGCCAACAGAGGCCAAAAACAAAGTTCCTAAAATAAAAGTCATTCCCCAAAAGATGTTATTGAACTCCAGATCCAACATGACGTCTACATGACATCATTTGGCTGCCACTCATGCTCCACCGGAGGCCCTATTGCCTCCTTCGCGCACTCTGCCTCAAAGGCCGCGGGTCCGACATCTGACACCAAACAAAAAGTATCAGACACGACGGTCTGGCAGGTGAATAATACAGATAAGATGTACAAATTGTATAAATGCCATATTTAAAATTATAAAATGCCATTGAAACGAAACATATGTAATGAAGAAGTCAAATAAACCATTTCTGTACAAATAAAATAATTTCATATTTAAATATTTGTAACTAACTGACACATAAACAAAATATTGGCAAATCACATTTAGCTATATTCTCCTATTACCGAAGTAACAAGAGCACACAAACAAATAACCGTTGCCACATGAAATGGCTGGAACAAACAGACAGAAACCATTGCCACTACCCGTGGAACCGGAATACAGAACCGTTGCCATGGCTGGAGCAGACAGAGTCCAAACTGCAGTTGGCGGATAATTTAAAGATCCCAAGCCATGTGATCAGCCCAGGAAGGTAACCTAAGCTTAGTGGTGCCATTCAAAATTTAAATCAATATATCAAATCATTTCAATACATTTTCATCGATAGAAATGACTACTCTTGAACAATAACAAATGAACAATAGCGAACAAATCAAATGAGTAGTCTTATCGATATTTTCAAACGTGGAAAATCATTTAATCCATTTCAAATCAGTTCACAAATAAAAAACAAATAAATTCTATCACTTGGAATGAATTAATGTATAATGGTTCAATGGCATACCACAGGTCGTCTCGATATACACTTAGGCTCCTAATGTCAATAATATATGCGGAGCTTGGTGCCACTGAAGATCTCCAACAATTAAGGATATAAAGTGTATATTAAGACTTAATTAAATTTCCGATAATTCTAACATCAAGCAATTCCATCACTTTTCCCATTTAAATTTCACGATTCAAAATAATTCGATTCAATGTATTCATTCCAGACTCCTATGCGCCAATAGGGGTTAAATGGGCTTCAAATAATGGGGAAAATGGGATGGAAAAAGGGCTTGAAATGGGCTGGAAACATGCTTGAAATGACCCATAAAATAGGCTTGGGCCCTGAAATGAGCGATAATGGGTCCGCTCGAGCGGAGCCCATCCAGAAGCTGGGTCACTCGAGCGGCCAGCTCTCTGGCCCGCCGTACTGCCAGGCAGAGCCTGGTCCGCCCGCTTCTGCCCTGTCCGATTGAATCTGCTCCCATTCTTTTGAATCTTTTCCCTCCTCTTTCCTTCTTAAAAGTTTATTCACTTCCCCTTTGACACTAAACTGAATGTAAATCACTTCCAATCAACTTCCATCAAACTCCCTTTAATCACCAACAATCACTCAATCATTCCAATCACACTCCATTCCCATAAACATGAACCAAAGTCAGTGTTTAACAAAGGTAAATGCAGAAATCAATAACTGAGTTTTCCACATCAGTTTGAACCATAGAAGAATTTGAAATGCCGTGTTATTAAAACAGAACTTGCAGAGAGTTGAGAGTAGTCAAAACATAAGAAAATCATCCTAAAATCACAACTTCCATAGCTCAAAATAGTTAATGAATTGAATAGCATTTTCAAACCACACTTTAGCAAAAAATCAATTTCCTTATGACTTGCATCAAGAGACCTGATTATTCACTTGCCTGAGACAAAATGGGTCACTAAAACCGTCCAAAATCTCTGCACAATCAGCTGCAAACCTACACCAAAACCCATGGGAAAAACCCATTCAAAAACTCACAAATTTCGAAATTAGGAGGAGTTCTCAAAGAACCCTTTTGCATGCTTGAAGAAAGGGTTGTAAATGGTCCATTAAAACTAGAAATTCAAGGAAGAAGCCATTGCTAACCTTTAACAGCTCTAAACAAGAGGAAAAGCTTGGAGAAGAGAGTGGTTGTAGTTGAAATCCTTTGAAATTGGCACCAATACCAAGCTAGAGATGAGGAGAAGTGGTTGGTGTCATTTGCTTTCCCAAGTTAGGCTTGTTTACATAGCATGCAAAGGAGAGAAGATGAGAAGAAGAGAGAGACTCTCTTGGGTTCAGTTGCAGGAAAAAAATGAAGAAGAAGACCCAACGTGGGTTTTCTTATGTGAATGGGTTTAAATCCATTTGTGGGCCCCATTGGCCCCAAAGCTTCAAGTGTTTAAAACTCCCTTTTGTGGGTCCTAGATGAAGTAGACGAAGAAAAAAAAAACGATCGTTGAAAAATCTAGTTTTCAAAAAGTATATTTTCCTCGTGGTTTTCAAATTTCAAAAATTATGCACAGATTTAGGGTAAAAAAATGAATTTGTCCATTTTTTTTTCGAAAAACGCGATTTCTGGGTTTCAAATGCAAACAGATCAAACATGAAAGTTGTCTGGATCGAAATAAAAAATTCAAAAATATCAAAATTAATGTTTTTTAAAATCAAATAAATCAAATTCCCACACTAACACGTGTCACACAGGTCACCCCGGGCCCGGTCAAGCTAGACTCAACGCGCTTAAAATTCCCCAAAGCTATCCAAAATTCTAATCTAACAAAAAATCCAAGCTAATCGTCCCCTAATCCCACTTAGAGACTAATCACAGCTAAAATAATAATAATAATATATACTAAACTTGGGTTTGGGCTTGACACATGCTTGGAACGTCCAAGTGTGGCCCACCCCGTTCCAAGCTTTGTAAAAATTCAAATCTTAGATTTGAATAATTTCTCGATCTAGTGGGCCCAAGTGAAGATAGTTGCATAAGGAGAGTTTCAGAATTGCAGACTCTTGGTTGTTATCCAAAGAGTCAAAGAGTCCAAGGTCACTATATCCAAGTGTTTCAAAGATCTATCCAAGCAGGACTCCAAACTTCCCAAAATTTGGAAAGTTTCAAATCAAGAGGATTACCAAGAAAAGGGACGTCCAACTCATGCCATTCCATATCATCACACATCCATTCTTCCTCTCCCAAGTTGCAACAAATCAAAATTTTCAGATTTAGATTATTTCAAGCCTAAGTGGGGCCCTTTTCACCAGAGAAACAAGCAAATCAAGGAAATAAGAGTGGAGCCCAGTTTTTGGGAAGAATAGTTGTGCTGAAATTTCAAAGAGGAAACATTATCCAAGATTGGAAGAAATCTCTCCAAAAGTTGCCAAAGAAGTTGCAAAAGTTGTTGGAAAAATTCAAGCTTTCCAAGAAAAGTTTCAAATCTTGAATTTATCCATGGGACGCCCAACACCACGAGGCCCCAAATTTCACACGTGAGATACACAACCAACCCCGCATTCCCTCTCTTGGATGTCCATTTTATCTCTCTCTTCTCTCCCTCTCTGATTCTCTATCTCATCCTCCTCTTTTCTTTTACTTTTTCAAAGCAAATAATTGGGGAATTCTTGTGAAAAAGAAGATGGAGGGGAGAAAATTCTTTAGTAATCCAAGGAGGAAAAAGTTGTAAATCTTTGACTAATTCTATGCGTGGACATGATCAATAAAACATGAGATTTTCGTTATTTGTTGATTTTATTTTCATTATTTAAGTTCTTTTGATTCATTATTTTCTTCGTTATTTGTTGATTTTGTTTTCATTATTTAAGTTCTTTTGATTCATTATTTTCCCGGGATATATTGAATGCTTAAGAACCTCTAAGTGGTGAAGAAATTAATGAATATTGGAGCCTGGATGAGTGTGATACCTCTCACAAACATCAACAATTTCGAATTTTAATCATGGCTCATCCTTATGGGAGGCATTGATCTAAGCCATTCATATTTTCCTCATTATTATTTCTAAAATTTGAATTTAATTAATTCTGATTTTTAATTCCACAAATTGGTTGGTTTGATTTGATCCTTTTTTTTTTTTTTTTTGTAGATTCTATTTAGTTTAGAGTTGCATGAGTCTAATTTTATTTTAATTCTTGGAAAAGTTGTAATTGATTTTCAGTTTTAGTTATTTGGCCATTCTTTTTGTTATTTAATTGGAGTTTAATTAGGTTAGAAGTAGGATTTTTTTGGATAAGTTAAGGGGCTTTCTACTACCTCCCTGTGGATTCGACACTCACTGGGTATAACTGCATCTTGACGACCCTACACTTAGGGAAGCAATCACGGCACATCAATCTAAGGTCTGGAGCATCAACTTTGAGTCCCATGTCTCAACATTAAAAGTTGGCCCCACACTTAACTCAAGTATATAAAGACCCAGCTTCTTTCCGTCTTCATTTCCATCGTCCTTCACCTGAGAACAAATGGAGCTTCAACTGTGCTCTTTCCTCTTCCTTTCTTGCTATTCTCTCCTCCTAACTCACTCCACCTTGTTTCCAGCTCAAAATCCAAGTGTGCCATCACCTTCTCCTCATCCTTAGCTCTCCAAGGAACCGATTTTGGACCAAAACCAGTTGGGGCAGCCCCTCATTGAAGCTATTTATTCTTAGTTAGAGGCGCTATAGTTAAGGGATCTCTCTCATCTATTAGGTAATGGTAGAGCAGCCCTGCATGAGCTTCCATTCAAATATGCACGACCCATCTCTTGGTCCTTCTTGCTTTTCCAATTTTGGGTATCTTAGGGTGTGTATTTGAGATTTTTTCTTGAGGAGATTGGTGAGACAATTTGGAGCTGAAGAGGGTAAGGCAAGTGATTAAATTTGATGAATTGATATGCAATGCTAGTCTAGTTCATGTTTTATATTCTAATCCATGTTTCCCTTAGACTGCTTGTAAATGGCATGACTTTTACTTTAGTTATGTCATGACCCCAAAAAGGGGTATGAGTAAGGGGCCGTGATTATGAGGATTATTATAGCATAATCCTACTTTTTCTGCAAGACCCGCATGGGTGAGAATTACAAGATCCATCACCGTCATGGAACGTTTAGCGGAAGCTTGCATTGTGGTGCAATTTGAAGTCCGAAGCTCATTGGATTCCGTGTTGCGTCACTAATGTCTTACTAGCTGAATACTATTGTACAATACATCATCAGACTGGTATGATACAAATAAGAGATAACAGAGCTAGACAAAACATCGCCTTTTATGGCAAACAAATGACATTCTCCTTTCACGGCATCCAAATTCTAAATTATGTCTCTTTTCTTAACACATGTGCAATGAAAGTTAGAAAAAAGTTTATTTTATTTTCTACTTGAAAAGGTGGATCTACGGACGATCGCTTGTTATTTCTAAGTAGAATAGAAAATTTGGCATACCCGTAAATAAAAGAAATCGATGCATTTTGCTCGTCTCCGGTCACAAAAGGGTTGTGTGAGGCCCCACCCCTTATGGACCCTCACTTTTTTTTTATGTTAAATATAATATATATTGGTTTATTATGCTACTTAGTAAGGGCAGTATAGTATTTTCCTAGTATTTTAGCCTATTTTTTAGGAATTAGTAGTTTTTTTGTATTTTAAAGGTTATGTAGGGTGTTTATTGGACTTTTAGGAACTTGTTAGTTAGTTAGAGGCCCTTGCTAGTAATTAGAAGTAAGAGGAGGGGTTTCCACATGAAAATATGCTAACACCACCTAAAAAGACCTAAATACCCATGTACTTATCCCAGTCTTCTACTAACTAAGAGAAGACACTTTGGACCTTTTCTTTCCAACACAAAACTATAAAAGAACCATCCCTCATTCCAGCGAGCAATCTCTCATTTCCCTTTCTTTCTCCCTCATTTTCCCTCCAATTCTCTCATTTCCCTCCAAGAATTCCCACCCTTTCTCTCTCTAAAAATCCTAGATCTAAGGGGATCACTACAAGTTGTTGTTATTATCTCTCCTAGGCATTTCTCTTATCTCCTAGATCTCTCATTTCTCTATAATTCTAGGTAAACCTCTTTCCTTAGCTCAATTTCCATGTATTTCCCTTTCTCTCTCTAGAATTCCCTTTCCTTATTGCAATTCTCTTGCGGATTTGGGATTAGGTGCTATAGATCTCTCTAGATCTGTAATTTGGGATTGATTTTGAGCTTGGAATCTCTTTTCTATCCATTTTCATTGTATTTGGAGTAGAGGCAAGTACAATATACGTATTTAACATGGAATGAATGTTTCTCTTCCTTTGATTTTGTAATTTCAGTTCAATTGGGTATTTGATTGCTTAGATTTGCCTTTTGAGCTTGTTTTTATGTGTTCTTAACCTTTAATGGATGAGATCTCTCATTTGGAAGATCAATGGCCCAATTGGTGATGGATTGGTGATAATTAGAGTGATTTTGATGTTTGTGTATACTTCCATGATGAATGGACAAGATTGGATGGAGTTTTGATGGAAGTTGGAGAAGTTACAAAAATCTAGATTTTAGGTCCTCATGTGTACCCGGTCGACCTGCCCCTGAGGTTGTCGACCGGATATATAGGAAAACTAGAGAAAAAAATGGGGACTGAAATGTGTCTCAAACACTAAGCTTCGATGTACCTGGTCGACCGCATTGGCTAGGATGTCGACCGAGTACACTACGTAGAATGTTTGGGAAACAAGTCGGATTCCAAAGAATTCCAGTGTACCCAGTCAACCGGCTTCATTGGATGTCAACCAAATAAACTAGGAAGGATGTTGGCCTGGGAGTCAGAATCCTGGCTTTACCAGTGTACCCAGCCGACCCTTTGAGGATATCGACTGGATACACTGCAGATTAAGATTTTCAAATTTGTGTAATTTTGCAATGTGATCTGTTGTGGGGCCCATTGACCATCCAAATGAAATTCTATTGATGTGCAAAGTATGAGTCGATAGTTTGGCTCAACCATGATTCATGGGGACCGCCAACTATTGTATTAATTGGATTTCAATTCGATCCTTAAAAGCTGTTGAAGATGCCTGTAACTTCAGGAGCACCAAAATACACGTCTTTGGCATTTGAAACTTCATTTAGGAATTGAATTGACTGACATAAACCTGGACCTAAAAAGGGGGCCATTACTTAGGTTGGACCTTTGCTAATTCCCATTGTTTGGCTTGGTTTTGGAGAATTATTACACTTGATTCATTGCTGTTCACTCTTATTGTTATTCATTGCTTATACCTGTTAATTAAATGAAAACTGGAAGACCTGAACCTGGGACTTCCAACTGGTGACTTGAAATTATAGAATGGTGATCTTTAACCCGTGTCTGTGGCTAAGTGAGCTATCATATGACCTAAGAATGGATGGATATGATACCTTAGAATGAAGAGGACTGTTATTGTGGTTTTGTAACCCATTTATGAATGAGAATGGACTGAACATTGATGTTGTACTTGGACTATTTTGGACTAAACCATGACAATGTAGGTCATGGCAATGGATTTTGTCACGCCCCCAATCTGGGACCTCGGGGGCGCGAATGGGATTAAGTATAAATATATTTTTCTCCCAAGATCCGCGTGTGTGAAGACAACACATTCCAACACATTCTGAATATTTTGCGGAAGCTTTCGTGGCGTTGCGACCCGGAGTCCGTGGCCATCGGATTCCGCGTCGCACCCAACCTTTAGCATATAGCTATTATATCAAGAATCATATCAGACTGGAGTAAACCGTCACGACAAAGTACAGAGCTAACAGTAACAGGATATTACATTCCCACATATATTCAAGTTACAAATTATCAATGTACATTAATTAAGAATCCCAAGAGAAGGCCAATAAAAGTCATACAACAACAAGTTAATAACCACTACCCATATGTGACGCAACTCCGATGTCAAGCTCAATGTCTACATGACATAGCCGACAAATCCACCTGCAAAACATGGCTCCACAGCCAACAAAAGCACTCATCTCGGGACGAAGAAATCCTGACCTGAGTACCAAAAGTAGTGGGTCAGACACGGCGGTCTGACAGGTGGATGAAAAGATAATAATATACTGAAGAATAAAACATATGATAAATCATGCTTTCGATCAAATGCTGCATATAATTAAACAGGTGCAAAATCGTGGATCTCGGGCAAAACATGTATTCATTTCAAGCATGGGTAAAACATGAAGATCTAATAAAACATGTGTTCATTTACATCATCTATAATCATAGATATATGACAATCGGGTGTTCGTCTAAAACATGTATAAATATAGTGGTTCGACAAAACAAACGTTCATTTGAGACTTAGGTAAAAACATAAGTATACAACAAACCAGGTATTCATAGCAGTCTGGCAAAACCAATGTCCATTTGAAACATATGTGAAAATACGGATATTTAACAAACCGGGTGTTCATTTAAAACAGGTGTAACCAAAGAAATCTGACAAAACTAATGTTCATTTAAACATATTTCAAGACATGGATATTAAATAACTTGGGTAATCATTTAAAACAGGTATAAACATAGGAATCTGACAAAACACGTGTCATTTAAAACATATTTCAAAGCATGGGTATTCAACAAATCGGGTATCATTTAAAACAGGTATAAACATAGATATCTGACAAACCAAATGTCATTTAAAAAAAAGCACGAATATTTAACAATTCGGGTATTCCTTTAAAACATGTGTAATCATATAAATCTAGCAAAATCATTGATTGTTTGAAACATATGTAAAAGCATGGGTATTCACCCAACCGGCATTCATTTAAAACATGTGCGTGTACAAAGAACAGAAAACAATATAATAATAACTGAATTTACATTGGAGAATATGAACACTTGTTTAAATAACAACTTTCATAAAGGAAACGAATCATTTATCGGAAAGCAAGTAAGCAATATAAAACGTGTCGGGTATCCAAGGAATCGAGGACTGGCAAGATGACAATCACAAAAAGCTAAGTCCTCTATCACCGAAGTGACAAGAGTATAACGGGACGTTGGTCTCAGTCACATAAGGTGAGGAGACTCAACGCATATCATATATACAATATAAATATACGGGAACGGGACCACGGTAGTGAACCGGGTATCGGGACGGGACCACGGTAATAACCGGGTATCGGGATCCAAACTGCAGCTGGCGGGACGGGAGGGGGATCTCCAAGTCAGTGGATCAAACCGACAAGGTTATCCAAGCTTAGTGATGCCGACTCATAGGTCAAATAATAAATCGGGACATATGCAAGTAAATCAAGTACAATAAATAAACGGGTAAAACGGGGGTGCTCAAGGGCACACTGTCATTTCATGTCGGGCAATACATTTCGGGACAAATAACTGTTACTAGTGTAACTTCAATGTGTTCGGGAAAACGAGTCATGTAATGCAATCTTGGAAATGAGGTGAAACAATGAACTATTACAATTTCGGGTAAAAATACCGGTTTCAAGATTTATTTAAGTGAATAGGGGTCCCGTATGTCGATTATAATAATTTACTTGGTACTCCTTGAGTTTGAAGACATTCCGGGCTCCTTATGCACTTTTACTATTTTCAAAACTTAAAATGAGCTTATGGTTAGGACTGGGTGTTACCATAGAAGATCAAGACTATAAACGGTCCATCCTAAGTATGATGTTAACCCGGAACCATCGAGCAACCTACTCAGTCACCGAAAGGAATAGAATTCGCGATACCCAAGGAAATAGACCTTGCGTTTAGATATGAAGAAAATATCGTGTCGTTCCATCCCGTTCAAGATTGAAATAGATTGAACTTCGATGCATCCGGACCAACCGTGAAGAGCATCGGCTCAAGACGTCCTCACATATGGTCAAATGAGTCCAAGGAGGGTAGCCAAGGTCCCACCTAGAACCAAGAATTAGTGCCTAGCTCATCACCATTCTTTTCTTTTAGTTCCCTAGTCCTGAAGGCCTTAGATTAGGGCATAATTAGTCTTAACACTAATGTACATACCCCTAGGACTCATAGAAAGCACAATTGTTTCAAAAAAAAAAAAAAACGATATCAAATTTCACTGGGTCCGATCGATCGGCCTGAAAAGCCTCACAGTTAACAGCAGTCTGATCGATCGGCCTGCATGTCCGATCGATCGGACCTGGGCGTATTGCAGGTCCGGGAAAACCTTGATTTTTCTCCTTTTTCCTTTCTCCTCTTTTACACATAAACAACCATCAAATTTTCTTCCACAATCACTTAAAACCCTCATCAAAACTCCAATGAACTTTACATCTAAACACCTCTTTCTTCCCATTTCACAATAAACAAAGGGAAGAATCCCCAATATACACAAGGGTCCATTTGAGCCAAAAATCTAGAGATAAATCAAGACTATTGATTCACATTTCCTTAACAAAAGATGATTTATCAAAACTCTTCAAATGAGCATCAATTTCAAATCAATGCAAGCTAGTAAACATAAACATGAATGGAAAACCAACCCCATTCATTATAAAACCACATGAGCAAACCTTGACCAAATGAAATGCATACATTTCCAAGAGATTTAACAAGAGAGAAACAGCCATTAATATGCATTTTCGAAATCAATATATAAGTGGCAAGAAACATATGTGAAAACATGTATCCAATGATCAAGAACAAGTAATAAAACTTAGAATTTTCTCATAAAACTTGATAACATTCAAACCATCCATTCATCCACTTGCCTTGGGTTCCAATCTAGCAAACCAAGCCTCTAATCACCTCTCAAACTCAAGATCAACAATCTCTACAAAAACCCCAAAACAAACCCTAAAATGGGTCAAACAAATGAAAGACATGGAATGAGCTCAAACCAAGCTAGGAAATAGAACTTAAGGGAAAGCCATTGCACATCCAAGGAAAATGGGAAGGAGTCCTTACCTCTAGAGTCATGAATCAACAAGAAGAAGCTTGCAATAGGGGCTGCCCACCTTGGTTTTCCACGAAAATGGTGTCAAACAAGAGAGGAGATGAAGGAGAAGAAGTTGCCGGAGTTCCCTCGTCGGATTGGTGGCTTGGAGGCTCCATTAGAGCAAGAGAAATGGAAGAAATGAAGAAGAAGGGCTGCTGGCACTGTAGCTGGGGAGTTGCAGCCGATGGAGTGGAGAAATGAGGGAGAAAGAGAGGGTAGAGACATCTTAATAATGGGTGGGTGTGGGCCCCACCACACTTAAAACTTGCCAAGGGTAAAACATCTATTTGTGGGCCTCGGATGCGATCGACGAAGAAGAGAAAAATGCTTCTCATAAAATCTAGTTTTCAAAAAGTATAATTTTGGCATGGTTTTGAAATCTCGAAATTTGGGTCCAGATTCAATGTGAAAAGACCGATTTTGCCCTCCGGCTGGAAAAACTGATTTTCGGAGCTTCGAATGGGTACGGAGTGAACACGAAAGTTGTAGAGGTTAACAAAATAAGTCAAACGAGGCTAAAACAAGAATTAACATGAATTTCGAATAACCTCCCAATCTTGCGCAAAATCACTAAAAGAACCCCCAAAGGGTCCCACCAATCACAAAGGCCCTCAAAATTCCCCAAAACTAGAGAAAAACCATTCTAGCTCACAAACTCAACCCAACAAAACTAATCCCACTAAAAGAAACTAATCCACAAGTAAAACAACACTAATCCAGAAAATTAGGGGTCGGGTTCTCACAGATTTGATGATGGATTTGGACTTGGACTGTAACGCCCCACCCTTCACACATGCATGATATTGTCCGCTTTGGCCCACGAGCCTCACGGTTTTGCTTCTGATGGGCCTCAACCCATCAAAAGGCCTCATGCAAGGTAAGGGTGTAAACTCTACATATAACCCCATTCACTTTCCTCTCTATGGTCGATGTGGGACTCCGGGGCGTCACATGGACTGTATGTATGGATTGAACATGTACCTTGGACCTTGTATGGACATGATAGGACTTTGCTCGTGCAAGGTTGTGGATTGGAACTATCATGATGAGCTATGATTAGACGGCCGATGGGATTCTGGTTCCTGTCTATTGAGCGTGAGAGTGTTGATATTATTATTATTTTTTGTGGGGCTCATCATCCCTTGCAAGTTACTTTATTTCCCCGCTTACAAGTTTATAGTATGTGAAGGCCGCGGCATAATATCCTACGGTGTTCAGCTCGTGTGAATGTGCCATATTGATGGTTGGTTAAGATTAGATAATTTACTTTCATACTGGTCTGAATTGTTATATCGTGCTCAATTGCCTAGCATTCATATCTTTTCTGTTCTTATGATATTGTCATCGTTTCTATTCTTTGAATACATACATCCTATATTACTTGTATATTGTGCCTTACCAAATCCATGGATCTGACCCATCATTTGGTGCTTAGGTATTATCCGGACCCCGAGGGCGACTCGTCGAGGCGCCTTTAGTGGAAGAGTACAGATGGGGATTGGCCGATCAGGAGGGAGAGCCGGAGGTTGGAGAGCCGGCACCAGCGGCATAATGTCTTTTTCTTTTAGGGATTTGGGTGTGATTTGTGTGTGCAGGATGGGACATTATGTAGTTGATATGTAATTAACTCTATACTTTGAGATTTAGATCAGGTCTGTCATCTGTTACATTTGACATATGATGGTTTGATACCTTATTGCTTCCGCTATTATTTGATATTGCTTTCACTATACTATTTTATACTTCCGCACTTAACCATTGATTATTATATTGTTAAATAGTTTTAAATTGGACCTCACTGCGGACTATGATCTTGGAAGTTCTCAGATTTTCAGGGGAGTAGTGCGCCAAATTCGGGTACCTTGGCAGTAAACTCGGTATTCGGAACTAAGGCGTTAGAAGTTAGACCTCAGGAATTCTCACATCCGCTGACCTCGGTAGTCCCGAGGTGATCTGCAAATATAGCGCCATCAAGGTCAGGTAAAGTTTGTCTAGGCAAAGTCAGTGCAACATGAGTACAATAACATAATCAATAATCGCATAAAAGTAACTATATTCAAAATGACAACCACGTCGCATAGTCCTCTGATAAGTCCCTATAAATGCATAATTTCATCATCATTTTAAAGCAATTAAGGACTTAATCATCAAATCATGCACCATTTTATTAAGAAAATCATGATTTTATGTTGTGGGCATCAAAGTTTGAATTCGAGTCAAAATTCATTGAAAAATCGCATTTTCACATCACAGATTTCTTAGAACTTTTTATTCACACATGAAATGATGAACTTTTTTTGCACCATTGAATTAATTAGAGAGAATTTGATAAAATGGTGAAATTTTATGCATTTATTTAGTGTGAATGGGCCCGCATCTTGCATCATTCCTTTCCTCTATGAATCGATTATTCGTTTGTATTTAATTTGTTTTTATTTTTGTAGGAAACTTAAATTCTTGGGGCCCGCAAGAAGAGAAAAATCAAAGAAAAAGAGAGTTGAAGAAAGACCCACCTTGGGGACCCACCTTCCTTGGGCGTGGATTCCAAGATAAGGGCAGCCATGGTAGGGTCTACTCTCATATGGGAAAATTTAGATTTAGTCCCTTGAAGATAATTTTTAGATTTGTGGGCCATGCGATGAGGTGTCCTATCTAATGTCCATCAAATATTGCTTACATGTCATGATGGATGTCCAAGATTCAAAACAAGACCAAAAAAAAAAAAAAAAGTTAAAAAAGAAAAGAGATGCAAGGAAGCATGGACGTCCATGGTATGGAGTTCCAAAAGTTCCACATTTTCAAGTGGAGCCTACTTCTATTCCATGTTTGAAATTAATTTCAGATTTGAGGGGATCTTTTCAAGAGAGAGAAAGTGGGCCCATGCAAAGTGGTTTCAAGCTATGAAGAGTCCAAGATTTTAATATCAAAGGTTTCCCAAATATCATCATAACTTGGATCCTAATCAAACAAGTGTTTCAAGATTTGAAATTTTGAAATAAAAAATAATATCCAAGACTATATTGGATGTCCAACTCTTTGCACCCAAACACTTGCACGTCCATGCATATTATTGCTTCAAGATTCACACACCTAAGTGGGGCCCGCTAGAAGATAAAATTAAAGAGATTAATTACAGAAAGAAGGGAATGATGCAATTACCTGACTCTAGCCATGATGACGTCCACTACAAAGGCCTTCCAAGTCACACGACCAAATGAGGTGGGCCTATAAATGTTTCAAGATTACACTACATTCAAAAATTATTTTTGGCATTTCTTTTTCTTCAAAGTGGGCTCAAGTAAAGGAGTTCCAAGGGATAACGAGGGTTCAAAAGATTTGCACACCAGTAAATTCAAAAGATAATTCAAATATGAAATTCCCACAAAAATCTCCTAAACCTACCTAAATCCCATCCAAAATAGGGATTAAGCAAAGAGCCTTATAAAACTATGCTACCTCGGACTAAAAGTCATCAAAAGAATATAAAAAGATCCATAAAGGGGCTGCACGTGCATACACTCTCCTCCCCATTCCCTTGGACGACCAGCAACAATAAATCCCCATTTTCCATTATTTTTCTTCATCTCTCCTTCCATCACAACTTCATCTAAGGCCTTCCCTACGGCACACCACCACTTGGATTTCTACGCCGCCGCCGTTGCTATAGTCGCTCCACCATTGGACCAGCCTTTCATCATCTTCCCTTGTTTGGATTTCAAATCACGAAACGAGAGCCGTCTGGATCGCCGTTCAAGACCGCGAGTCCCTCTCCTCCGTTTAGTGTTTCATGTGTCGAGTGTAAGGTTGGATGCACTTTATTTTTATTCAAATAATTTTGTAATACTCCTTTGCTTGTAATGGGTCTTTCATTAATAAATCAAGTTTATGGGGTCTCGGTCTTCACCAATGGGTCAACATCAAATTTTTGTGCATAGTGATAGTGCGCACTTGGTTGGATTTTATTCTCTAATTTTTTTATTTCTTTTTATGCATCTTATCAATTATTGCAATTGGTTGGACTGATAAATTTTATGGTGCATGCAGTAGTTAGATTAGGTTTCTAGATTAGGATTTTTGTTTTTTCTTTGGTTGTAATTAATTTTTCAGACTTGTAATTAATTTTTAATTAAAGTAGGACATTTAATTTGTATAGTTTTTTTTAGGCTATAACTAGTTTTTCAGTAGGACAGGTTTCGTGTGATAGATTGCTCTCCATGGATCGACCTGGTTTCACCGGTTATTACTACAATCGCGGCCTTGCGTTTGGGGCTAAGATCATCCTTGGAAGGGGGAGTACCCAAATCGAAGTGATTGATAGTACCTTTGAACTCACATGGGGGTTTACGGCCGTAGAAATCTTGGGCCCCACCATAGGCGTACCTGGTCTGGCCCGGGCAGGGTAGGTACTTTAGTGACACTGATCACATACATGACTACAAACTGCAACGAGCAATATATATATATATCCTTATATAAAGAAATACTAGAATAAACAGCTTGGTGGTGTTGACTCAAGAATCAATACAAAATGTAGGGTTTGGTCTTAATTAGGATTTAATGAGTAATTCAATTACTCAAAAGATGTACGTACAAGTACAAGAATTGGCAGACAATTAGAATGCTTAAAAACGGAAAATGATGTTGATTCGGCTTTTAAAATAGTAAATCAAGTTAAGTCAGGCTCAAAGTAGTAAACCAAGTTAAAGCGGGCTTTAAAACAATATTTTCTAAGTCCGAGAAAATCTATGGAAATATGGGCATCATTTTAGGTAGAAATAGGGGACTAAAATGGGTCGTAGAAAGGCAAGGTGAGCCAGGTACTTGGAAGGGCCGGGCACTTGAATGCTTGCAGGCTAACCGAGAAATCCTTTAAGGATCCGGGTACATCCAATGGCTAAGTAGGGAAAAAACCGCGTGCTAGACCCTAGGATGTCCCATAGAGCATATTACTAGGGTCGGGTTGACAGGGTGCATAAAATATGATAAAAGTATGAAAAGTTTGTTTCGAATAATCTTAGACATGCAAGTATGGTGATTGCCAAAATCTTATGCTAAAATGGATGGATATTATGTGTATTTTCATACAATTGATGCATTCGGAAGGTGGGAATATGCAAGGCCCTAAGTCGGGTAAAAATGCAAGCAATTGTGTTTCCACATGCCCTACTTGGGTTAGAATATAGTTAGAAACCAAGTTGGTCAACGTCAGGGTACGGGTCTACCAATGATCTAAGTTCTAGGTTCCCTTTTTAGGAAATAAATCCATATTTTGAGGTAGTTTCATAAATCGGGGACCATCTAAACTTTGTTTCTAAGTTCTAAATTGGTTTTCCAAAATTTTCAAATATTGGGAGGAGGAAATCGGGTGAAAATAGCCCAAGAAAGGCCGTTAAAACAAACCCAAAATTGGTTTTGTACGGGCCCACAATGGGCAGAGTAGTTGTTGGCGGTTGCTGGAAATTGTTGCAAAGTGGTTGCTAAAAGCTGTTGGCAGATTGGGCGCTGGCTGTAGAGTGGCTGCTGGCTTGTTGGCAGACTGGCCACTAGCCGCTAGTAGACTGGCGGACTCACCAGGTCTCACAGGGGAATTTTTAGGAGAGGTCCATATGTCTGATTTAGGGGGAATTAAAGGGGTAAATCCGCTAATGTTTTGGCCCAAAAAATAATGTTTAATCCCATCATTTATTTCAATTTTTAACTCTAATCCAACCATAGATTAGGATTAACAAAAATCAATTGAAACCCTTGGAAATAACATTAATTTAACAATAGCCATCTACAAACCACATCGATTAATACCAACCATGTCCTAAACATGATTATCATAACATGATTAATTAGAAATAAGTGTAACCACACATATTATGCAATTTAATTCACATACTTGCCTCTAATCAAGAATCAATCCAAGCCTTTACCAACGGTTAACCCAAGCTCAAAACCAAGAGAGCTTTCTCTTCCAAATAAAAACTAACACAAGTGTTGAAAATGGGATCTTAAACTAAGAAATATTCAAGAATAAAAGAGGGCCTCTGCCTCTTAGAAGTCCTAGAAGAAGAACGATGATGGATGGAGGGGCTGCCACCAGTGGATTTGCACCAAAATACACTATGTTGAATAGAGGATGACGGGAAGTCGATTGGCTAGGTTGGATTTGCAAGATGTGTCTTTGTCAAGGTGCTCTTCACCAAGCCATGGGGAAGAAGAGAAGGAGAAACAGAAGAAGAGAAAAGAGAGGAAGTGGTTTTGTTGCTGGCCGATGCAATGGAAGAGTAAATGGGAGATGGTAGTGGTAGGTGGGGGTAGGTGGGAGAAATTAATGCAGCAGGGGGTAGTTGGGATATTTTTTGGAAAGTCTAGCTTGTGAGTTTGCACAATATAGTTGAACTTGGAATGCGAAAATGGAGGTCTTCAGGACCCCAGACGGACTTGGTCAAAGAAGAAAAAATGTTGGTAATGACAAGATCTTTCCAACAAGACCAAAATTAGAGACTTCAGAGATCAGTACTAGAAGTTACGATTTTTCAAACTGCGGTACACACCACGAAAAATGTGCCGGGAGTCAAATTAGACTTTTTGGACCTCAGATGAGTTTGGACCGAACATGAAAGATGTTATGAAGGTCGAGATCTAATTTTTGAGCAAAAGAGCTATGCATTTTAGGATTCCAAAGAAAAAGCTAACTATTCGGTCAAAATCTATCAATTCATGACGCAATTGGTCAAATGAAGGGTTTCAGGGCCTTAGCTTGATTTTAGTTGAATACAAAGTTCTCCGGATTGATAATCTCGATCTAATGAGCTCAGAATAACAAATTTACAGAGTTTATGAAAAACCCTCTAGTCTCACTCAAAATTACAGACAGGCTCCAAAAAGGGTCACAGTAGACTCAAGGGCTCTCAAAACTTCCCAGAGTTGCTCAAACTATTCTAATACACAAAACACCGCAATTGGCCTATAATCCCATTTAGTAATCCTAACCACAATTAATTAGTGCTAATCCTAGGATTAATAGGTCCGGTTCTTACAAGTTAATTGGTTATTTTGATGCTAATTAGAGGACTAAATGGGTACTAAAATGTCCTCTATATTGTGCTTGAAATCCTCTAAATGTTGTCAGAGAAAATGGGGAAGAAATGACCTGAAATTCGGCCCACCGTCACATTGGACATGGGGACTGTGCTTGGTCGGACATGGGCTTCCAGAGAACCATGTCCAACCTGTAAGACCCTGACCCGAGTGAACCCGATTAGTGCTAATTAAGCAGTGTGTTAGTTCTAAGCTTGATTAGTGATTTTGGCTAAGTTGGGTTTGGATTAGCTTTTGGGATAGTTTTGGGGGATTTTGATTTCTTTGTGATTAGTGGGGCCCTTTGGGGGTTCCCTCTTTATGACGTTGCATGTGTTTGGGGATTTATCGGAGGTTTTTGCATTCATGATTTTAATCCCGTTTTAATTGTATTGCTCCCTACAACTTTTATGTTGATCCCGTCCCCGTTCGAGACCCCGAAATCCGATTTCATAGCCTTGAGGGCAAAACAGTCGTTGTGCACTAAATCTGTACCCAAAACTTGATATTCCCGAAACCCGCGAAACATATACTTTTTGGAAACTAGATATTTCGACGATCACTTTTCTCTTCTTTGTCGAATTCATTAGAAGCCCTGAAAGCCATGATTTCAGCCCAATTAGAGTTGTTGGTGGTGGAGCCCACTCCCCACTTGTTTATAAGGAGACCCTTTCCCTTTCATTTCCCTTTTTCCAGCACAAGCATAAGCTAGGGTTTTCCCTTTCCTTCTTCTTCTTCTTGCTCTTGCCTTCCATCACCCAATCCACCACCAACCTTGCACAACTTGAGAAGTGGAGATCATCATCTTCTTCCTAATCACCCTAGATCTCCATTGACACCATTGCTAGAGAAAATCATTCACTACAAGACTTTCTTTGAGCTCACCTTGCCTTTGTGAAGAACCCTCACGTAAGTAATCATTCCCTCCTTCTAGATTTGTGTTCCTCTAGCTCTAGAGAAGCTTCACCCTCATTATTGTAAGGTTTCCTTGCTATTTCTATGTTTGACCATTTTAGGGTTTGTTTGTTTTGGGGTTTTGTTCATAGCTTGGATTCCTTGTTTGGAAGAGTATTAGAGCTTGATTTCATTGTTTAGAAGACCCAAGGCAAGTGGATGATGTGATCATTTAAGAGCTTTTAATGTTTGTATGAGAAATGTGGTTGGTTTCATTAATTTTCACTCATGCCTATTTATTGTCTTGCTTTGAAATAAATGCTCATGAAGAGCCTTGTTAGTGCATTTATGATTTTAAAGATGTGTTGGGTCATAGCTTTTAAATTCTTCTTGTTTCGTTTCAAATGCATCTTATGTGAAATGGTTCCCTTCTTTCTTCCCCTCTTCATATTGAATGTGACATTGATGGAGGAGAATGAGATGGATGTGATGAAGGATTTGTAGTAGTTTGAATGAAGTATTAGACTCCTCATCTGATGTATAAAAGTGGCTGAAAAGGGATTGTAGAAGGAAGAGATAGAGTGGAGATGAACTGGTCCGGATTCAGTTTCTGGACAGTTCGCTCGAGCGACCATGACACTTCGCTCGAGCGACCTGCCCAGAAAGGGACTCGGAGCATTCCAGTAGCTTGGTCGCTCGAGCGCACCTTTGGTCGCTCGAGCGGTCATCCCAGAACTTGTTCCAGAGAGTTGTTCGTTCGAACGCATTTAAATATTCGCTCGACACAATGAGTTCGCTCAAGCGACCTCAACTTCGCTCGAGCGAACCCACCCAGACAACCATTCCAGAGAGCGACTCGCTCGAGTGAACTCTCCAGTCCGCTCGAGCGATGGGCCCTGTTGGACAAGGCTTCATTTGGGACAATTTTTAACCATTTCAATGTATTGGGATTATTCCTTGGGAACCCCTCTATGTCTGTCGCGACCCCGGAACGGATTCCCGGGCCCGCGACGTTGGTGATGATGTTTATGCTCAATGGTTCATTATTTTCCCACAGGTTCCCGCGGTGAGGATTCCCAAAGACACGCGGAATCTGGCTCACACGTACACGATTTGCGGAAGCGTGTAGCAAAACACAACTAGATAAGCACCAGTAAAATATTTAGGTGCTATCACAATAGTATACAAGACAAAGTATCAAAGGAATAAGTTAACAAGGCATTCCCAACATTATTCAAGTTACAAGTCTAACAAGAAAGTAAATTAAGTTTTGTTACAATTCCCAAGAGAGGCCAACAGAGGCCAATACACAACTCCAACATAAACAAAAGGACCCTAAGACAAAATGTGACGAAACTCAGGAACCAGACCGACATCTAGATGACATCGTCGGGCTGCCACTCTCTCACGGGAGTTGGCTCACAAGCCTCCTCCTGACGCTCCTCCTCAAAGGCAACGTCACCTGCACCTGGGCACCAACAAGCAAGGGTCAAACACGACGGTTTGGCAGATAATCAATATAGGCATGAACATGAAAATAATACTTTGGAAAAACACTTGAAATCGAATACTTGATTTGAACTGTCACAATAGCTGAGGTATCAAAACAAACTAGCATGAGTACTAAATATATCATGAAAAGTTACAATCCACAAGGAGCCCATCCTTTCTCTATCATTTATATGATGAAAAGAGCAAGCACGCACGACAAGCACGATATACATAATATAAGCACGACACGATTTCCCACAAAGACGGGAATTCCGGCCGCGGAACCGGACACGCACGATGTGTAATAAATACACGACCAGTCTGCAGACAGTCCACATGTTTAAAGACCCCCAGACAGTGGATCAAACCGAAGGGGCAGTCTAAGCTCAGTGGTGTTTACTTAGTTCATGAATGCACAAAACACGCGAAGCACGATCAAACACGTCGAGATAAAAAGGGGGAAATCACTTATCACAACACGACGAGCACGACTAGCACGAGGCATAATATTTATGCAAAACACGCTTAGGAAGTGATCCCCTTTTTCTTAACAAAACTTCAAAACACGGTTGTACTAACACTTCAAAATGAGTTCACAATGGTATTCATCATACCCAAAAATCAAGGTTCAAACACAAAGTCTATCAAGCACATACAAGGACCTTTGGATGGTTGTTGTACAATCGAAGCCCAGATGCGGAGTTAAAAATAGAATTGGTGCCCCAGAAGTTCAAGGACATCTCGGGTCTCGAGTGTACAATATCAAGCTAAAGGTCACTTAACATGTCCTAGTTTTTCATTCTTGCTAAACTCGTCAAAATACACAAACAGTGAATTTCGGTCACCTCGCGGTCAGGTGGCGGTTAGCCGAACTGGGGTCTGGCGGCTAGCCGCTATGTGACCGCCAGGCTGACCCTGGAATGCAAATCTGGGTTTTGCTCTCGGGAAAAGGAACCACCATGCACGGTCGGCCGGCGGTTAGCCGTGATGGGATGAGGCGGCTAGCCGCTAGCTAACCGTGTAGCTGACCGTGAAACATGGTCGAAATGTCAGCTTCTGGAAAAGGAACCGAAATCCTCGGTTGGCCTACGGTTAACCGCAAGTGGAACTGGCGGTTAGCCGTGGGCTGACCGCTGAACCCAGGCGAAAATGCTAGCTTCTGGAGAAGGAACCGCTGAGCTCGGTCAGCCTGCGGTTAGCCGCAGTGGGCACAGGCGGCTAGCCGTGAGCTGACCGCTGTGCTGACCGCCAGTGCACGGGAATGCGTTTCAGCACAGATTTTTCACATTTCTCTTCTTCCCTTCCATTCATTCTCATTCCACTTATATTCCCTGAGTCTACATACTCTCCAAGGGACAAAACACACATCCAAACTCATGAAAACAAAATCATCAAGCTTGTAAACATATTCATGCACAAAATTTCTAAAACAACAATGTAGCTTCAAATAAACATGCACCATGATCCTATAGGGATTACTTGCCTTGCCCAAATGCTAAACACTCTCCTCCAAGCTCTTCACACAAGCTAATCTCACACTACAAGCAAAACAAGAAAATACACAAAACTCACTCAAAATGGAAACAAGGAACCCATTTTCCAAATAGGGTTCGAAAACATGAAAAACATGATCTTAAGGAACTAAAATGACTCCATGAAAAATATGGGTTGAAGCTCTTACCTAGAGAAGGTCAAACAAGAGAGATGGAAGAGAATGGAGAGCTTTCCCAACTTGAAACCTTAAGAAAATTGTATCAATGGAGAGCTTGCAAGGAGATGAAGAAAATGGTAGTCTTAGAATTTCGTTTGGAGCTTTCTAGCTAGATCAAACCAAGTGAGGAAGATGAAGGAGAAAAGAGGTTTTCTCTCTTGCCCTAGACTCAAAAGTTGCAGAGATTGGGAAATGAATGAAAAGGGAGGGGAAAGGGGATTAAGTGATGACTCATGGGCCCCATTTGGCTTGAACTTGAAGTGACTAAAACATGGTCTTGTGGGCCTTGGATGACTTCGACGAAGAAGGATAAAATGATCGTCGAAATATCTAGTTTCCAAAAAGTATATTTTTGACATGGTTTTGAGATCTCGAAAATTGTGTCCAGATTTATGCAAGAAAGACAATTTTACCCTCTTTGGGCCAAAACATGGGTTTTTGGGCTTCAAACACGAATGGGCTTAAAAAGAAAGTTGTAACACATAACGAGATCATTCACATGAAATCAAAATCACACTCACACGAAAATCAATACGATCCTCCCAAGCTTACACGTGCACTCAGGCCTTCCTGAGTGTGTCTGACTAATACTAGACGTTCTCAAATTCCCAAAGCTATGTCCAAACTAACTAATCACTTCTAACCCAACCACGACTAAACCCACTTAGAACTAAACACATACTAATCGCACACTAATCGACTAGGTCTGGGTCGGGGTCTAACATCCTCCACCCCTTAGGATATTTGGTCCACCAAATAAATCAAGCAATTACCTCTGGTAAAAGTTGTGGATACTTCCTCTGCACTTGTTCTCTCAATTCCCATGTGGCTTCTTCTGGCTCGTGATTTTCCCAAAGTACCTTGACCCAGTGAATAGTCCGATTTCTCAACTCTTGTTCTTTGGTGTCAACGATCTTGATCGGTCTTTCCACATACGAAGCATCTTCCCGAATCTCCAAAGGCTCATGCTGTAGAATGTGCGCAGGACTAGAGACATACTTCTTGAGCATAGAAACATGAAATACATTGTGTACCCCGGAGAATTCCGGCGGTAACGCAAGTCTATAAGCTACATCTCCAATCTTGCTCAAAATCTCATACGGACCAATAAACCTTCTAGACAATTTGCCCTTCTGTCCAAATCTCAATGTCCCCCTAGTTGGTGAGACTTTCAAAAACACCTTGTCACCCACTTGAAACTGCAATTCTCTTCTGCGAGTGTCTGCATAACTCTTCTGCCTACTTCGGGCAATCTTCAACCTTTCCTGAATCAACTTGACCTTTTCACTTGTCTCTCCAACTATCGTCGGTCCATGGAAACTACGTTCACCGACTTCTTCCCAGCAAACCGGAGTTCTGCATCTTCTACCATAGAGTGCCTCGAACGGTGCCATACCGATGCTAGAGTGGTAACTATTGTTATAAGCAAATTCACAAAGAGGTAAGCACTCATCCCACTGAATCTTGAAATCCAATACACAAGCACGCAACATGTCTTCGAGAGTCTGTATCGTCCTTTCTGACTGACCATCGGTCTGAGGATGATAAGCTGTGCTGAACTGAAGTTTGGTACCCATCGACTCATGAAGAGTTTTCCAAAACTTTGAAACAAACCTACTGTCTCTGTCTGAAGTAATGGAGACGGGCTGACCATGCTTACTAACGATCTCCTCAACAAATAACTTCGCAAGCGGTGCCATATGCATCATGTTCCCTGTCTTCATCGGAATGAAGTGAGCAGACTTTGTCAGACGATCTACAATGATCCAAATTGCATTATTCCCCTTCTTGGTATTTGGCAAACCGGAAACGAAATCCATGGTAATGTGCTCCCATTTCCACTCCGGAATCTCTAAAGGCTGTAACAAACCTGGAGGCTTCTGATGCTCTGCCTTGATCAACTGACAAGTTAGACAACGAGACACAAAAGCTGCTATCTCTCTCTTCATGTTATTCCACCAAAACCGATTCTTCAAATTGTGGTACATCTTCGTGCTACCCGGATGCATAGAATATCTCGTGCTGTGAGCTTCATTCATTATCTCATCTTTCAAATCATCCACATTTGGCACACACAACCGGTCACGAAAATACAATATCCCATTCACCATCTTGAAGTCTGGACGTTCTGCAATAACTTCCACTATCTTAGCCAAGTCTGGGTCTCGCAACTGATTTTCCTTAATCTTCTGGATGAATATAGGTTCTGAAACTGTCATGTTCGCTAACATCGCACCCAATCTAAGGGTTTGTACCTCTACACCCAACTCCTCAAACTGCTGTAAGACACCCATTCCCCTCAAATTGGCCATAACCACTGATTTCCTACTCAATGCATCTGCTACCACATTCACCTTGCCTGGATGGTACTTAATTGGAAAGTCATAATCTTTGATATACTCCATCCACCTTCTCTGCCTCATGTTCAAATCCTTCTGCGAGAACAAATATTGTAAACTTCTGTGATCTGAATGGACCTCAAATTTCTCTCCATAGAGATAGTGTCTCCACATCTTCAATGCGAAAACAACTGCTGCCAACTCCAAGTCGTGAGTCGCATAATTCTTCTCATGGTCCTTCAACTGTCTCGAGCCATAGGCAATCACTTTGCCATCCTGCATCAATACACAACCCAGTCCCACATTCGAAGCATCTGTATAAACAATAAATCCACCGTTGCCCGATGGTAATGTAAGGATTGGGGCTGTAGTTAACCTTCCTTTCAACTCTTGGAAACTGGTTTCACACTGATCGGTCCACACAAATGGGACATTCTTCCTAGTCAATTTTGTCAACGGGGCTGCAATGGACGAAAAACCTTGAACAAATCTTCTGTAATATCATGCTAATCCCAAAAAGCTTCTAATTTCTGTCACACTGTTTGGCCTAACCCAACTCACAACTGCTTCTATCTTAGCTGGATCAACTGCTAACCCTTCTCTGGAGATGATGTGGCCTAGAAAAGCAACTTGCTCTAACCAGAATTCGCATTTACTGAGTTTCGCATATAACTGGTTGTCCCTCAAGAGCTGCAACGCTGTCCTCAAATGTTCTTCATGTTCCTTCTTACTCTTAGAATATACCAGGACATCATCAATAAACACTAGTGTGGAATGATCCAAATAAGGTGCAAAGACCTTGTTCATCAAAGCCATAAAGACTGCTGGTGCATTCGTCAAACCAAAGGGCATCACTAAGAACTCATAGTGCCCATATCTTGTTCTAAAGGCTGTCTTCTGGACATCTGAGTCTCTAACTCTCAACTGATGGTACCCTGACCTCAAGTCTACCTTGGAAAAATAGGCTGCTCCTTGCAATTGGTCAAACAATTCATCTATCCTTGGCAAAGGATACTTGTTCTTCACTGTCACATGGTTCAACTTCCGATAGTCTATGCACATTCTCAAACTTCCATCCTTCTTCTTCACAAACAACACCGGTGCTCCCCACGGTGAAACACTTGGCCTAATAAAACCTTTGCTCAACAAATCTTGCAATTGGAGCTTTAGCTCACCCATTTCTGCTGGAGCCATCCTGTATGGTGCAATCGAGATCGGAGCTGTCCCTGGAAGGAGTTCAATTGTAAACTCAACTTCTCTAATTGGTGGTAAACCCGGGATGTCTTCTGGAAAAACATCCGGAAATTCACACACAATGGGGATATCCTCCACCCCTTGGGACTGTTTATCCTCCGTGATAAACGCAATAAATGCTTGGCACCCACTCTGAACTAATCTGCTTGCCTTCAACACTGAAATAAATCCTGCCTGAGACTTTCTCCTGTTCCCCTGAAATATCAACTCTGCCTGTGGTCCTTGGAATCTAAATGTGATGGTCTTACTAAAACAGTCCATGGTGGCATGATATGCTTCTAACCAATCCATGCCTAAGATAACATCAAAATCATGCATGTCTAAAACTATGAGGTTGGCCGGTAAGTTAACATCTCCTAATAACACTGTACAACTAGGAAAACAAGTGTCTGACTCATACTGTTGACTGCCTGAAGCATGATGATTTGGAGCTTTTCTTGGAGGCATATTGCTGTAAAACAAAGAGTTAGAACACAATAATGATGGTACAAGGGTTTCTAAGATCCTATACGAACGAATCTATCGAACTCACGAATCCTCGCCACGTTCCTAAGACCTTTCTAGTTTCTTTTAAGTGCCTGAAACATGTCTCGCTCTGATACCAGTCCTGTCGCGACCCCGGAACGGATTCCCGGGCCCGCGACGTTGGTGATGATGTTTATGCTCAATGGTTCATTATTTTCCCACAGGTTCCCGCGGTGAGGATTCCCAAAGACACGCGGAATCTGGCTCACACGTACACGATTTGCGGAAGCGTGTAGCAAAACACAACTAGATAAGCACCAGTAAAATATTTAGGTGCTATCACAATAGTATACAAGACAAAGTATCAAAGGAATAAGTTAACAAGGCATTCCCAACATTATTCAAGTTACAAGTCTAACAAGAAAGTAAATTAAGTTTTGTTACAATTCCCAAGAGAGGCCAACAGAGGCCAATACACAACTCCAACATAAACAAAAGGACCCTAAGACAAAATGTGACGAAACTCAGGAACCAGACCGACATCTAGATGACATCGTCGGGCTGCCACTCTCTCACGGGAGTTGGCTCACAAGCCTCCTCCTGACGCTCCTCCTCAAAGGCAACGTCACCTGCACCTGGGCACCAACAAGCAAGGGTCAAACACGACGGTTTGGCAGATAATCAATATAGGCATGAACATGAAAATAATACTTTGGAAAAACACTTGAAATCGAATACTTGATTTGAACTGTCACAATAGCTGAGGTATCAAAACAAACTAGCATGAGTACTAAATATATCATGAAAAGTTACAATCCACAAGGAGCCCATCCTTTCTCTATCATTTATATGATGAAAAGAGCAAGCACGCACGACAAGCACGATATACATAATATAAGCACGACACGATTTCCCACAAAGACGGGAATTCCGGCCGCGGAACCGGACACGCACGATGTGTAATAAATACACGACCAGTCTGCAGACAGTCCACATGTTTAAAGACCCCCAGACAGTGGATCAAACCGAAGGGGCAGTCTAAGCTCAGTGGTGTTTACTTAGTTCATGAATGCACAAAACACGCGAAGCACGATCAAACACGTCGAGATAAAAAGGGGGAAATCACTTATCACAACACGACGAGCACGACTAGCACGAGGCATAATATTTATGCAAAACACGCTTAGGAAGTGATCCCCTTTTTCTTAACAAAACTTCAAAACACGGTTGTACTAACACTTCAAAATGAGTTCACAATGGTATTCATCATACCCAAAAATCAAGGTTCAAACACAAAGTCTATCAAGCACATACAAGGACCTTTGGACGGTTGTTGTACAATCGAAGCCCAGATGCGGAGTTAAAAATAGAATTGGTGCCCCAGAAGTTCAAGGACATCTCGGGTCTCGAGTGTACAATATCAAGCTAAAGGTCACTTAACATGTCCTAGTTTTTCATTCTTGCTAAACTCGTCAAAATACACAAACAGTGAATTTCGGTCACCTCGCGGTCAGGTGGCGGTTAGCCGAACTGGGGTCTGGCGGCTAGCCGCTATGTGACCGCCAGGCTGACCGCTGGAATGCAAATCTGGGTTTTGCTCTCGGGAAAAGGAACCGCCATGCACGGTCGGCCGGCGGTTAGCCGTGATGGGATGAGGCGGCTAGCCGCTAGCTAACCGTGTAGCTGACCGTGAAACATGGTCGAAATGTCAGCTTCTGGAAAAGGAACCGAAATCCTCGGTTGGCCTACGGTTAACCGCAAGTGGAACTGGCGGTTAGCCGTGGGCTGACCGCGGAGCTGACCGCTGAACCCAGGCGAAAATGCTAGCTTCTGGAGAAGGAACCGCTGAGCTCGGTCAGCCTGCGGTTAGCCGCAGTGGGCACAGGCGGCTAGCCGTGAGCTGACCGCTGTGCTGACCGCCAGTGCACGGGAATGCGTTTCAGCACAGATTTTTCACATTTCTCTTCTTCCCTTCCATTCATTCTCATTCCACTTATATTCCCTGAGTCTACATACTCTCCAAGGGACAAAACACACATCCAAACTCATGAAAACAAAATCATCAAGCTTGTAAACATATTCATGCACAAAATTTCTAAAACAACAATGTAGCTTCAAATAAACATGCACCATGATCCTATAGGGATTACTTGCCTTGCCCAAATGCTAAACACTCTCCTCCAAGCTCTTCACACAAGCTAATCTCACACTACAAGCAAAACAAGAAAATACACAAAACTCACTCAAAATGGAAACAAGGAACCCATTTTCCAAATAGGGTTCGAAAACATGAAAAACATGATCTTAAGGAACTAAAATGACTCCATGAAAAATATGGGTTGAAGCTCTTACCTAGAGAAGGTCAAACAAGAGAGATGGAAGAGAATGGAGAGCTTTCCCAACTTGAAACCTTAAGAAAATTGTATCAATGGAGAGCTTGCAAGGAGATGAAGAAAATGGTAGTCTTAGAATTTCGTTTGGAGATTTCTAGCTAGATCAAACCAAGTGAGGAAGATGAAGGAGAAAAGAGGTTTTCTCTCTTGCCCTAGACTCAAAAGTTGCAGAGATTGGGAAATGAATGAAAAGGGAGGGGAAAGGGGATTAAGTGATGACTCATGGGCCCCATTTGGCTTGAACTTGAAGTGACTAAAACATGGTCTTGTGGGCCTTGGATGACTTCGACGAAGAAGGATAAAATGATCGTCGAAATATCTAGTTTCCAAAAAGTATATTTTTGACATGGTTTTGAGATCTCGAAAATTGTGTCCAGATTTATGCAAGAAAGACAATTTTACCCTCTTTGGGCCAAAACATGGGTTTTTGGGCTTCAAACACGAATGGGCTTAAAAAGAAAGTTGTAACACATAACGAGATCATTCACATGAAATCAAAATCACACTCACACGAAAATCAATACGATCCTCCCAAGCTTACACGTGCACTCAGGCCTTCCTGAGTGTGTCTGACTAATACTAGACGTTCTCAAATTCCCAAAGCTATGTCCAAACTAACTAATCACTTCTAACCCAACCACGACTAAACCCACTTAGAACTAAACACATACTAATCGCACACTAATCGACTAGGTCTGGGTCGGGGTCTAACAATGTCAAGGAGAATTATTATGGATTGTATGAGGCCATTTGGGAAAGAAACCATATCACGAAGATTGCAATTGAGGTTTTGAAAATTCGGAGTGTATAAGGAGTCCGGGATGTCCCTAAACTCAAAGAGTACCAGATTGTTACTAGACTGACATACGGAGTCCCTATTCACTTCAAATAGATACTTTACCCAAAAATGTAAATTGTTTATTGTACTTTATCGATCCCGAGATTTATACTACATGCCCTGTTTTCCCGAAAGCATTGAATTACACTTGATATAACTACTTGTCTTGAAGTGCATTGCACCACATGAAATGATAATGTGCCCTTGAGCACTCTGTCTTGCCCGTCTATTTATTGTACTTGAGTTACTTGCATATGTCTCAATTGTATTTGACCCATGAGTCGGCACCACTAAGCTTGGATAACCCTGTTGGTCTGATCCACCGACTTGGAGATCCCCCTCTTGTCCCGCCAGCTGCAGTTTGGATCCCGCTGCCCGGTTATTACCGTGGTCTTGTCCCGATGCCTTAGATTGCTACTGTGGTCCCCGATGCCCGTTTCGCTACCGTGGTCATGTATAGTATATGTATATGTATATGTATATGTATATGTATTTATATGAGATCCATTGTTTCTCCTCACCTCGAGTGACTGAGATCAGTGCCTAGTTCTTGCTTTATCACTTTAGTGATAGAGGACTTAGCTTCGTGTGGTTGCCATCTTGATTGTTTCCCGTTTCCTTGGTCACCTTACATGTTTTACATTGCATCCTTGTAATTGAATAAATGTTTTATCTCGTTCATAGAAATTGTTATTTAAACAGGTTTACATGTTTTGAAGGTAAATTCATTTATTATCATATTGTCATTGTGTTTTATCCATTTGCCAAACCGTCGTGTTTGACCTACTCTTTGGTACTCAGGTCCCGTTGTCGGTTATCCCAAGGAGGAGCTCGAGGAGGCGGTCGTAGAACCACAACAGTTAGTTGAGTGGCGTGCTGATGGCCTCATGTAGACGTTTGGCTGCCATGAGAGACTTAACATTTTGGGGAAACTGTCTAACCATTCTTTGGATTGGTATTTTGGTTATATTGGCCTGGTGGGCCTCTATTTTTGGGAAATGTAATTAAATGATATTTGTATAAACTTTAACTTACCTTGGGTAACATGCTATAGATCATTGCTCATTCTGATACAATATCTTTATACTTGTGATATTGTTTTTATGACCAAGGATGGTTGACTATTTGATTTGCTACACGCTTCCGCACTTAAAAAGAAATATTCATTTATGGTTGTGATATCCTCACCGCGGACACCTGTGGGAAATTAAATAAATATATATTGTTGTTAGACCGATATGGATCATCTCATCATCTCATTTAGTCCCGATCCCAAATTAGTCCCGTGGGCCCGGTCCGGGGTCGCGACACAACCAGACATAGGGTCCATGTCTGACCACTGTGTTGGCGGCCTGTTTAGTGGGTTTTTGAGGCCCCCTTTTGGACTCCTTTCCTTCCGCACTCTCATGGTCGATATTTGAGAGATTTATGCACCACAAGATGCCCTTGAAATTGAATTTAAAAGCGTTAAAAGTGGACATGTTCCATGGCATGGAGCTTACCACCTTAGGCTTATCATTTTAGTATTTGACTCAGACTTACCATGACCTGACCCTAAACTTTTGTACGCGTGCGGTTGAGCCTTCCACCACCCCAAGGACTGATTTATGTTATGTTTAAAGCAATGTGGAGTTGAATTCATGTCCAAGCAATGTATACAGTGCCCATTGATCACTAAGTACCAAGACTATGACATGTATGGACATTGTGACCTTGTTTGCACTTGGACTCGACATACATCGTACAAACACGAACATGGCAGCCCTTGGCTCATTCTTGGCATGTTTAAATGGTCTCCTTGACTGATATAATTATCATGACGCATCTTGGTTAATACTTTCATCATACGCATGCGCAGAGGTATGCACGTATCACTTGTATTGTTTAGTGACCCAATACACAACTGATTACTTACCCGGTCTTAGAATTAGTTATGGAACTAGTGGTCATGCTCAGGGTCATGATGTGCCCTTGCGGTCATCATCTGAAACCCCGGGTTGACATGATCCTCGGTTTAGGGTGTCATGAGGATGACTGAGGTGCTTTGATGCATTGCGTCCATCTTGGTGCGCCGGATCCAAAATCTACCTTTTTCCACCCTTTCTGGCACCCCATTCCCTGCCGGAATGTTGTTCGACTGTCTTCAACTATAGGACTTGTCTTGCTACTTTTTAGTCTTGTGTTATCCATTTTGTCAGATATCACCCTACACCTGAGCCAGATTGCTAGTCTTGTCACTGTACACTCGGTTTAGGTCTATTTTGGAACTTAGAAGGCTACTCACCTCCGATACCTATGCTGGACTTGTTGATCTTGACTTGGAGTAGTCCTTACCCTTTTACTCCTCCTTGTGAGGTTACGTCCGACCAATTTGACCCAATCTTGTCTTCCTTCGAGTCAGCATCACTTAGCTTCGATTTTATGTCGGTACGACCCGACCGACATGGGATTTAGATTTGACATTATTATCTATTGCAGATGATCTCTGGCTTGACATTAGTGGATATCCCGCTTATATCTTGCTTGATGGCCACCTATTAAACTCCCCTCTAGGAGTGTGGCTTATTTACATATTATTATACTTGATCTTGCTCGCTTGCTTATTGGCTCTCCTCCGCTATGTCTAGGCTTTGGGAGAGTATAGCTATATGTGGTTTTTCCATTTTCCTAGGATTTACCTGTTACTAGCTCTGTCATTCATTGTTTCTTTATTTGTCATTGCTAGTACATTATTCATGCTTTACTGTCAATTGCAGGCATCACAATTCCTGCAGGATTAGATTGTGGATGATGTCATGTAGATGTCAGATCTGGCGCGGAGCTGTGAATCACATTTTGGGGCTAGTTGATACATTTTAGTTTATTTTGAGATGTGTTGACACCAAAAATTTCACTTTGTCTCTTTAACATCAAGAAACTACATGAAGCCTACCACAAACAGGCAATGCTACTTCAAGTGTCAAATCTTGTCAGAATAAAAAAAAAACTGCAAGATTCTTCAAAACAGCAAAAAGAAGAGTACACATGAAGTTTCGGTCCATTCAAGCATTGTTTGGCCTAACTTCACTCTTCCAGCAGATGAACAGGAGCCCCCGACGGCGACAACATCGAAGACATCAGATCTTCGATCTGAGCCTATGGATGGTCTCAAAATACCTCCAAAATGAAAGTCCTGGATCCTAACCAGAGGGGAGGGTTGAATAGAATGAGCTACAAATTAGTGACCAATTATGACAATTTTTAACTTATTTAAAATTAACTAGTCACAAGTGATATTATAAAATTAAATGCTGAAGCTAACAAAAACAATCACCACAAAGCATGAACCATCACACAATGATTTATAGTGGTTTGGCGTCAATGCCTACATCCACTACCGGCTTGTGATCCCACCGAATTTCCACTATCTATGCTTTTCAGAAGGCTAAGCAATAACCTTTACAATGATGTGTTTCTAGGCTAAACAATAACCTATCAATGTGCTTTTCTAGGCTAAGCAATAACCTCTACACTATGCTTTTCTTAGGCTAAGCAATAACCTTTACAAGAAGAATAATTTCTCTCAAAGTAGTGTCTGCACAAACACTAAAAGAAATACAATTTAAGCTCAATTACAATGCCTCTAAAATAGGTGGATATGAAATTAAAAATCTAACTCACACAAACACTATATGAATGCAAAGGGGTATGCTCATGATGTGTGTGCGCGATAACTTCAATCAAGTTAAAAAGTAAGCTTAATCTATATATGCTCAAAGCATTTAAAAGTTTAAGGCACATAAAAAGTTTTGATTGAAGTGAAATGCAAATCACATGTATGAATACAAACTTGTTGATGAAATGAAAATCAAAGGCTCACAAGTTGTATGAAACTAATTAACTCTAAACATGTGATGTATGTGCAATGTTGTTTTCAAAACCAAACTAATTTAACTAAGGTTCAAATGAATGAAAACAACAAATAAAGATTCAACCAAGTAAATGAATCATGCTATAAAAGAAATCAAAGATTTTGGCTAAGCATGATTAAAGAAGATTTTAAAACAAACTTGGTTTGAAATCAAGGTGAAGAATCCAATCCAACTTAGATCAAAGATTAAATGAAGAATGAATTCAACACATCATAGTTATCATGCTAAAATTTATTTACCAATAATTTAAACAAAGCGTATAACATATGATTAATAAAAGTAAAGCTTACTTAGAGATTTAACTTCATTGATCCAAGCTTTAGCTTCACTAATGACCCCTTGGTCTCTCTTAGTTCATTCCCCTTTTCCTTGTCTCTAAACTCCTCAAGAGTGGCTCTTAGTTCTTCTCTTTTTCCACATCTTTTACATAGGAATGAACCTCATTTTATACTAAAAAATTGAGTTCCTACATGTCCCCGGTAGGCCTGCACCTTTCCCCAGTCGACCTGGGCTCAACGGTTATAAATCTGACCGTTTGAAAAAAGAGCTCCAACGGCTCTTTCCCGGTTGACCTGCAGTGCGGGTGGTCGACCGGGTCCAGGGGGTCGGTTGACCGAGCACACTGCATGTCGACCCGGGCCCAGGGACCAACTTCCCAAAAAATGCATATTAAAAGATAATTTCTTGTGGGGACTTTTGGGCCATTAAATCAAGCTTGGAATCATGATTTAAATCAAACTAAGAGGATTAAAAACATGAAACATAAAAAGCCTAAAATGATTTGAAAGATTTAAAACATAGGCTAGCTTGATTCATAACACTTCTTTTCAAATTTAAATGCATCCAAGTTTAAAATCAAAACATGCATAAACCAAGATTTCTACAAGTCTTAAAAACAATGCAATAGTAAATCAAGATTTCAAGATTTTCCAAATCAATACATGTGTGAAAATTCGAATGATGCTAAAATGATAATGCATCCTCAAATTGCAATAACACAAAATCCCTAACACAAAAGGATCCAGTTCAAGTCGTAGGTTGAACCGACAATGTTTGCCCCACATCAACCCATGAACAGTAAAATCAAGCCTCTCGGCGGCGAGAACCACCAAGGTCATCACTCATATAACAAAGCACATGGGTGACCTCAAATGGCTTCCAAAGGGCTACATGTCAGATTTCAGGTCATTTTGATAACATTTGATCGGACTTTGACTCTCGGAAGCCAAATCAGGCCTCCCAGCAGCGGAGCTCCCAGGGACCATGATTTCTAAATCGGAGCTAATGATCGTCACAAAAAATGACTCCAATAGGCTCCCTGTCAAATTTAAGGTCAATCAGACATCGGTTGACTGCACTTCAAAGCGTGGCATCTCCCTTGTAAGAAAATCAAGTCTACTGGCGACAGGACCCCATGTCGCTTCAAAACTCAAACGAAAGCCTATGGTTGGTCTTATTTATTACTTAGGAGGCTTCACCTAAAATTTCAGCTCATTCCGACAACGTTTGACCCAATTTTGGCTTTTGATGGCAAATCGACGGCTCTGGCGACAAAGTCTTCAACTTTTTCGGAAAATCGGAAACTTTGCTCTCCAATATGCAAGGCTTCTCGTCAAGTTTTCTGCAGGGAAATCAGGCCAAAACAAGTACAAAAATAACAGAAAAAATACCATAGAAAAAAGAATCAAAAAAATCGGAGAAACAGCCAAAAGACGACGACCAAAAAAGGAAAAATCCTTGGCCCATCGTCGCAACGATTTTGCCCCATGGTTGCCGGTGACCCTGGCTGCATGGTCGTCGGCGACCCTAGAAGTCCGGGTCGCCGGAGTTTTGCCGAATGACCGTTTTTCGATCCCCTTTCGTGTTTCGAGATGTCCGACCCCTGTGGTTTTCCAAAATTCTGACTTTTGAAGCTCGCAATCCATCGATCTTTGTCAACATCACGGATTCGCCGTCAAGAGCATCATATCATCATTGATCGCTTCGAAACCGCCAAATCAGCATACCAAGAAATCATACTTTCCACCCGATTGATCGAGAAATCAACAGGACAAATGGCACTAGTGTCACGCCCCCGAACCGAAATCTCGGGGGCGGGAATGGGATTAAAGCATAAATATATTTTTCTCCCAAGATCCGCGTGTGTGAAGACAACACATTCCAACACATTCTGAATATTTTTTGCGGAAGCTTTCGTGGCATTGCGACCCGGAGTCCGTGACCATCGGATTCCGCGTCGCACTCAACCTTTAGCACATAGCTATTATATCAAGAATCATATCAGACTGGAGTAACCATCACAATAAATTACAGAGCTGACAGTAACAGGATATTACATTCCCATATATGTTCAAGTTACAATTATCAATGTACATTAATTAAGAATCCCAAGAAAATGGCTAATAAAAGCCATACAACAAGAAGCTATAACACTACCCCAAATATGACGTAGCTCCAATGTCAAGCTCAATGTCTACATGACATAGCCGACAAAACAACCTGCAAAACATGGCTCCACAGCCAACCCAAACACTCATCTCGGGACGAAGAAATCTGAACCTGAGTACCAAAAGTAGTGGGTCAGACACGACGGTCTGGCAGGTGGATGAAAAGATCATAAATATACTGAAGAATAAAACATATAATAAATCATGCTATTCGATTAAATGCTGCATATAATTAAACGGGTGCAAAATCGTGGATCTCGGGCAAAACATGTATTTGTTTCAAGCATGGGTAAAACATGAATATCTAATCAAACATGTGTTCATTTACATCATCTATAATCATAGATATTTGACAATCGGGTGTTCGTCTAAAACATGTATAAATATAATGGTCTGACAAAACCAACGTTCATTTGAGACTTAGGTAAAAACATAAGTATACAACAAACCAGGTATTCATAGCAGTCTGGCAAAACCAATGTCCATTTGAAACATATGGGGAAATACGGATGTTAACAAACCGGGTGTTCATTTAAAACCGGTGTAACCAAAGCGATCTGTCAAAACTAGTGTTCATTTAAACATATTTCAAGGCATGGATATTAAATAACTCAGGTAATCATTTAAAACAGGTATAAACATAGAAACCTGACAAAACACGTGTCATTTAAAACATATTTCAAAGCATGGATATTTCACAATTCGGGTATTCATTTAAAACGTGGGTAAACCTAGGGATCTGACAAACCAAATGTCATTTAAAACAAAGCACGGATATTTAACAACTCGGGAATTCCTTTAAAACATGTGTAATCATATAAATCTAGCAAAATCATTGATCGTTTGAAACATATGTAAAAGTATGGGTATTCACCCAACCGGCATTCATTTAAAACATGTGCGTGTACAAAGGACAGAAAACAATATAATAATAACTGAATTTACATTGGAGAATATGAACACTTGTTTAAATAACAACTTTCATAAAGGAAACGAATCATTTATCAGAAAGCAAGTAAGCAGTATAAAACGTGTCAGGTATCCAAGGAATCGGGAACTGGCAAGATGGCAACCACACGAAGCTAAGTCCTCTATCACTAAAGCGATAAAGCAATAACTAGGCCCTGATCTCAGTCACTCGAGGTGAGGAGAAACAGGGGATCTCATATAAATACATATACATATACTAGGCACTGATCTCAGTCGCTCGAGGTGAGGAGAAACAGTGGATCTCATGAATGCATATACATATACTATACATGACCACGGTAGCGAGCCGGGCATCGGGGACCACAGTAGCAATCTGCGGTATCGGGACAAGACCACGGTAATAACCGGGTAGCGGGATCCAAACTGCAGCTGGCGGGACAAGAGGGGGATCTCCAAGTCGGTGGATCAGACCAACAGGGTTATCCAAGCTTAGTGGTGCCGACTCATAGGTCAAATACAATCGAGACAATGCAAGTAAATCAAGTACAAATACATAATCAAACGGGCAAGGCGGGGGTGCTCAAGGGCACACTGACATATCATGTGGTGCAAAGCACTTCGGGACAAATAACTGTTACTAGAGTAACTTCAATGCTTTCGGGAAAACAAGTCATGTGATGCAAATCTCGGGAAATGAGGTGAAACAATGAACTATAACCATTTCGGGTAAAATATCGGTTTCAAGATCTATTTAAGTGAATAGGGGTCCCGTATGTCAATTATAGTCATCATTTGGTATTCCTTGAGTTTGAAGACATTCCAGGCTCCTTATGCACTTTTATGATTTTCAAAACTTTAAATGAGCTTATGGATAGTACTAGATACTGTGATAGAAAAATCAAGACTATAAACGGTCCATCCTAAGTATGATGTCAACTCGGAACCATCGAGCAACCTACTCAGTCACTGAAAGGAATAGAATTCGCGATACCCAAGGAAATAGACTTTGCATTTAGGTATGAAGAAGATATCGTGTCGTTCCATCCCGTTCAAGATTGAATAGATTGAACTTCGATGCATTCCGAACCAACCGTGAAAAGCATCGGCTCAAGACGCTCTCACATATGGTCAAGTGAGTCCAACGAGGGTAGCCAAGGTCCACAAAAAAAAATCTCAAAACCCACTGGACTCGTCGAAATTTCTGTCCCAGTTATGCACAGAGTCCGATCGATCGGCCGATCGATCAGCTCAAAAAGCCTTACAGTTAAAGACAAACCGATCGATCGGCCTGTAGGTCCGATCGATCGGACCTGGGCGTGTAGCAGATCCGGGACTCTTGATTTTTCCTCCCCTTTTTCCTTTCCTTCCAACACATAAACCACTAACATTTTTATTTCATAATCACTTAAAATCCTCATTAAAACTCCAATGAAAAATTAACTTTAAACACCTCTTTCTTCCCATTTAACAAAAAACCAAACCAAAGGAAAGAATCTCCAATGTATACAGAGGTCCAATTGAGCCAAAAATCTATGGATAAACAAAGTCTATTGATCACATTTCCATCACAATAGATGATTTAACAAAACTCATTAAATGAGTATCAACTTCAAGTCAATGTAACTAATAAACATAACCATGGATGGCCAAACCAATCCTATTCCTTATAAAACCATATGAGCAAACTTGACCAAATGAAATGCATACCTCTCCAAGAGATTAACAAGATAGAAACAACCATTAATATGCAACTTTCAAAATCCATATATATGTGACAAGGAGCATATGTGCAACATGTATCCAATGCTCAAGAACAAGAAATAAACTTAGGGTTTTCTCATAAAACTTTGATAACATTAAAATCATCCATTCATCCACTTGCCTTGGGTTCCAATCTAGCAAATCAAGCTCCTAATCACCTCTCAAGCTCAAGATCCACAATCTCTACAAAAACCCCCAAAACAAACCCTAAAATGGGTTAAACCATGAAATGACAAGGAAACCTTTCAATAATCAAGGTGGAGCTTCTCTAAGGCTAGAAGATTACAAATCTAGAAGATGAAGAAGAACACTTACTTGCAAGGTCCTCTAATGGACAAGGTAAGCTCAAAGGAAGTCTTGTGATGGAGGGTTCTCTTCACAAATGGTATCAATGGAAAGCTTGCAAGATGAGGAAGAGGTTGGTGATCTCCATTTCTTGATTGATGAACTCTTGGTGTGGCTTGGAGATGAAGAAGCAAGAAGAAGAAGAGAAGCACAAGGAACCCTAGGTTCAGCTGGTTTGTGCTGGAGCAATGGAGGGTGAAATGAACAATGAAGGGGGTGGGTTCTCTTATGTTAACAAAGGAGGTTGGGTCCCACAACTTAAGGGACTAGTTTGGCTGAAATCATCTAATTCGGGACCTCGGATGGATTCGACGAAGAAGGAAGAAATGATCGTCGAAATATCTAGTTTCCAAAAAGTATATGTTTCACGGATTTCGAGAATATCGAGTTTTGGGTACAGATTTGGTGTGAAAATACTGTTTTGCCCTCCAGGCTGGAAAAACTGATTTTCGGAGCTTCGAATGGGTACGTAGTGAACACGAAAGTTGTAGAGGTTAACAAAATAAGTCAAATGAGGCCGAAACAAGAATTTTAAGAATTTCGAATAACCTCCCAATCACGCGCAAAGTCACTACAAGAACCCCCAAAGGGTCCCACTAATCACAAAGGCCCTCAAAATTCCCCAAAACTAGAGAAAAACCATTCTAGCTCACAAACTCAACCCAACAAATACTAATCCCACTAAAAGAAACTAATCCACAAATAAAACAACACTAATCCAAGAGATTAGGGGTCGGGTTCTCACAACTAGCCCACTGGTAGTAATCAATGTTTGAAGTTGCATGGTCATCCGATATCGATCAGCATGAAGATCCATCGGCGACCATTACATGAAGAATTTCAAAAGGTGCGGCACGGCCCACGACTCTTCAAGTGCCTCAACAACCACTTAATGCAGTTAAATGACCCGTTTTATGACAAATAATTGTGGTCATTAACTTCTTATTTCGAAAGGCCCAATCAGAAGCGGGTAAAAAGGAGTTACAAGTCAGCCATAAACACGGCATCAAACCATGTAACTCTTCTCATCATGGAGCTTAAAGGCGATTAAAGGCCCTTAATACTCCATCGGCCAATCAGAAGCCAAGGAAAAAGAGTTACAAAAATAATTAATTAAATCATGTTACTCCTCCCATTATGTGGCTTTAATACATTTAAAGCCCATAAACCCACCTAATGGCTACCAAAGGCCTATAAAAGGAGGGTCGTTCCAAGGGAAATGGATCCATAAAATCAATCCCCGATCCCCGATTTGGAAAAATCAATCAAAGAATCTATACAAAAGAGAGAAATCTGTCAAAATTGCTGCAACGATCTCTCCTCCATTGAAGAAGTCTGGCACCGACCACAGCTACAAGGTGACCAAAAGTCCAAGGACCTTTCATTCTCCTCCTCTATGGCTTAGACTTGGCATTTCAGCCCATCTAATCGGCTTTTTATTGGACATAGGACCTCCTCTTGGTCTTTGTCCTCTAAAATTTTGAGGTTTAAGCCGGGTCAAGCGAATCAATAGCAATCTCTATTTTCATCCGAAGGATGATGGCGAAGTCAACACATGGCTTGTGACCGTCAATCTGAACGAGTCCCCACAATCTCCTCAGAAGTTAGATCCCATTTTCTTGCTTTTCATTGTATTTTGTATTTTTCTAAAGCGACATAAAAAAAATCACAACTCTTGTCTTTCATTATTGATAAGAATTGTAAATCGCCTTTAACGGAGAAAAAACCACCTTTCATGGCAAACATTGCCTTTAGTGACAAACAAACCATGTCTCTTTTCTTAAATATATGTGCAATGGAATACTAGAAAAAGTTGATTTCCTTTTCTACTTGCGAAGGTGGATCTCCGGACCACCACTTGTCAATTCCAAGTAGAGTAGAAAATCTGGCATACCCATTTAAAAAATGTTGATGCTCGCATTCCGACACTGGTCGCTGACCTTGGTAGCGCCATGCGCGGATCCGACAACAAACTGCACATTTCCCGACACTATTTGCCGATGCAGTGAAAATTTGCGTTGGTAAAAGTCTTATTTCCAACGCATATTTGGACTGCGTTGGCAATGAGTGTCGGAAAATGATAGTTTTACTGACGCAAGCAAGACCGCGTTGGCAAAAGCTATTGAAACCACATTGGCGCCAACAAAAAAAACACCAAAAGAGAGGGAAAGTTTTGCCAACGCGTTTTTCTCTAATGGCGACGCAATAATGCGTTGGCAATTATCTTGTTTACTAGCGACGCACAAGTGTGCGTTGGGAAAGGTCTGAGTTTTTATTCGTACAATTGCCAACGTATGAGTTGCGTCCCCAAAGCCCCATTTATGACAAACTTACATTTTCCGACACTATTTTCCGACACAGTGAGTCCATTAAGCTGGCATACCCGGTGGGACTCGTTCATTTGAGAACATGTGCTTAGGAAAAAAATGTTTGCATATCATATTTCTACTCTATGATTATACTTCTTTTCTAGATTCCTTGGCCCTTTTCTAGTTGGGGGCCTATGTTGGATTTTTCATGTAAGGAAAAATGGGAAAGAATTTTTTGGAAATTTCTAATTCTATCTTCGAATTTATTTCCACTCTTTCTTTCTTTCAATTTTTTTCGGATTTCTCATCTTTGGATTCAACTTTGAGAAACCTTGATCATTTCCTTTCGAACTCAATAGCTCACATAAATGTTTGCAGCCATCGTTCGTATCGGGGAATGGGCCATCTTTTCTCTTCGATGAGTCCGTTAGGGATCTTCTAAAACAAGAAAAAAAAAATCAAATTTCTCATTTTGAATTCAACTTTGAGAAACCTTGATCTTTTCCTTTTTGAACTCGATAGCTCATAGAAATGTTAGCAGCCATCGTTCGTATCGGGGAATGGGCCATTGTTTCTCTTTGATGAGTCCATTAGGGATCTTCGAAAACAAAAAATATAATTTTTTTTTTTCAGATTTCTCATATTTGGATTCAACTTTGAGAAACCTTGATCCTCTTCCTTTCGGACAATAGCTCGCAGAAATCATTTGAAGCTAACGTTCGTATCAGGGAATGGGCCATCATTTCTCTTCGATGACTAAGGTTGCACCAATTATGTTCTTTGACCATGATTGATTCAAGAAAAGCCTTGTTCAGAGTGTGGAGACAACTAGACTTTTCTAGGCAAGGGTCCTCCAAATGAGTTCATTAAGTAATTCTACCCTTACCTGGGGGCTAATCTATCAATTGAGGTTTCATAGGACCGAATTAGGAAGCATAAGTGTACTCTTCAATCTTTAGATTTTTCTTTAAAAAAAAAGTGAAATCTTTAAAAAAATTTAAAAAAAAAACACCCGTCACTTTTGAGTTCAAATTCGAGAAATCTTGGTCCGTTCCCTTTTCAGAATGAAGCTCGCAGAAATTTTTGATTTGGTTTTTGGATCGGAATACCATTTTCTCTCTTTGCGAATCCGATTGTGACCTTCCAAAAAAACTTCAGTCACTTTTGGGTTCGGATTCGAGAAATGTTGGTCCCTTCCCTTTCGGAGCGAAGCTCGCAGAAATGTTTGAGCCGGCTTTCGAATCGGGATACCATTCGCTCTCTTTGAGGGATTCGATTTTGACCTTTCAAATTCCGTCACCTTTGGGTTCAGATTCGAGAAATCTTGGTCCCTTCCCTTTCGGAACGAAGCTCGCAGAAATGTTTGAGTCGGCTTTCGGATTGGAATACCATTTGCTCTTTTTGATGAGTCCAATCTTGGCCTTTCAAAAAATTCGATCTTGTGTCCATTCCATGGATGCAATTTCCAACATTTGTGCCTAGAGGTGCTAGTATGCCCTTTCGAGTCTTCTGTATTCGCGAACGGCACACTTGTTCACCCCAACATTTGCGCTTAACAATACTAGTACGCCCTTTCGGATCTATTGTATTCGCGACCAGCACATTTGTACCTCCAACCTTATATTCATATTACCTCAAGTGAGCCTCGCTTCTCGGTGATTTGAATTAAGGTTTACAATTGCTTCTAACATTCACTACGACGCCCCATTCTGGGCCTACCATACTTGCGATCAGAACGATTATACCCTCCATGACTTTTTGCCTTCTTCATGTCGCTTGAGTTAGACCATGTCCTTCGAGCAATTTGAAAAGACAAAACCATAGTTTTCCCATTTATGATCATTATATTCTTGTGGATGTGGTCTTGTTTCATAAATTTTTCAAAACTAACAATGGCAACTTCTTTAACCATTACTTTCGACGAAAACAAGTACTAACTCATGCTTCAACAGAAGCAAAACACGCACACTCACAAGCACCCTACCAACTGCCAAAGCATCATCTCCCTCGGCAACTCTCCAAACACCAGGTCGACCTCTACTTCCTAGACCATCGTCTTTGGGACATTAGGACCATTCCAACTTCCCATTGAAGAGACTGTACCTGCTAAAAAGCATAAAATCGCCTCTCAATGTGTCACTGCCATGACACCAAGGGTGAGCGTCAAGAAACTCGAAGCGCGCGGCATCCCCGCGAAGCCTCAACCTACAAGTAGCCAGGTCTATCCCAAGACTTGGTCCCCAAAACCTTCATCAAAACAAAGAAGGTCCCAAGCATTCACAAGGCCAGCATACTTGGCCCCTCTCAAGGAGAACCAGTTCTATCCTCTCGCATATATGAAGGAGGAGAGACCTACCTCCCACCTTACAAAGAAATCAACTCAGCATGAGCCGGCTTGTTCCTACAAGCCAAAATCAAATTGTGCATCACAAAGCCTCTGCAAGCATCTGCCAAGGCCTATACTCCTTCGATTCGACCTTTCATCTCTATAGGGGCCAAACTCAAAAAATTGAAAGCTTTGCTACGACAGTCAAAGGACCGGCTCCAGATCCTGTCTATGCCTAGCTTCAAAGAAGATAAGCTTGGTTGCTGCGCTCGAGGGAGTACATCCTTCATTGCCAAAGCCCTGCCAGAGCTGACCGAAGCTCAAATTGCTCGTCGTATACGTCGTCGGGCGTCGTATCAGCAAAAGAGACTAGAGAAGCAAAGGACCCAACATCCCACACTTTAGGTCTCTCAAAAATGGGTCGAAAAAGAAAAACCCAACCAGATTGCTACTGTCCATATGGTCAGAAAAACTAGAAGACGCCAAGAGTCAGCAACAAAACTTCGCGTTCGACGTCCGGTGACTCATAGCGTCTCCTGGACATGAAGAATCCTCTACTCCTTCAAGCCAAGGACAATGGAGTAATCCTTCGTCAAGCTCTTCAACCAAAAGAATGAACCCCAGCTCAGTCACTAAGACGATTTCTTCGTTCGAATCCCGAGGGATGAACGTCTGGGCTACAAACTATAAGCCACCTCACAATCCACCTCCTGATGAGACGACCGCATGCATCAAACAATTGGAGCAAGGTCAGCAGAGGATTGAGACTCTGATGGAGAATCTTCTTCTCGCTTTTCAGCGTCAAGAAAATAATCAACCTCCTTCGAATCATCAAGATGACTAGGTAAATGGAGAAGACAATGAGTCACGCGCCCTCACCAAAAAGGACGTGGACTGTGAGAACCCGATCCCTAATCTCTTGGATTAGTGTCGTTTTATTTGTGGATTAGTTCTTTTAGTGGGATTAGTAGTTGTTGGGTTGATTTTGTGAGCTAGAATGGTTTTTCTTCTAGTTTTGGGCTTTTGAGTGCTTTGGTAGCTTGTGGGGCCCTTTGGGGGTTCCCTTTTTGGCTTTGCTTTTCTTGTGAGATTTTCCCGATTTGTTTCGTATCGTGTTTTTGGCCCGTTGCATTCATCTTGAGGAATCCTACAACTTTCATGTTGATCTCGTATCCATTTGAGAACCCAAAACCCGATTTCTTGGCCTTGAGGGCAAAACAGTCTTTTCACACCAAATCTGTACCCAAAACTCGATATTCTCGAAATCCGTGAAATATATACTTTTTGGAAACTAGATATTTCGACGATCATTTCTTCCTTCTTCGTCGAATCCATCCGAGGTCCCGAATTAGATGATTTCAGCCACCCAAGTTCTTTAAGTTGTGGGACCCCTTCTCACTTGCTATAAGAGAACCCACCTCCCTTCTTCCCCATCTTCATTTCCAGCACAAATCAGCAACTATTGAGCCTAGGGTTCCTTGTGCTCTCTTCTTCTTCTTGCTTCTTCATCTCCAAGCCACACCAATAGTTCACCAAACTCGAAATGGAGACCGTCTTCTTCTTCCTCTCCTTGCAAGCTTCATCTTGATAGCATTTTTGGAGAAATCCATCAACATTGAGACCTTCCTTGAGCTTGTTCTTCTCATTTGAAAGTCATCCAAGTAAGTGATTCTTCCCATCTTCTAGATTTGTAATCTACTAGCCTTAGAGAAGCTCCACCTTGATTATTGAAAGGTTTCATTGTCATTTCATTGTTTAACCCATTTTAGGGTGTATTTTGGGGGTTTTTGTAGAGATTGTGGATCTTGAGCTTGAGAGGTGATTAGGAGCTTGGTTTGCTTGATTAGAGTCAAAGGCAAGTGGATGAATGGATGGTTTGAATGTTATTAAGTTTTATGAGAAAATCTTAAGTTTTATTACTTGTTCTTGATCATTGGATACATGTTTGCACATATGCTTCTTGTCACATTTCTATTGATTTCGAAATGCATATGAATTGGTTTTTCTCTCTTGTTAAATCTCTTGGAACTCTTGGGAATGTATGCATTTTATTTAGTCAAGTTTGTTCATATGGTTTTATAAGGAATGAGGTTGGATTGGCTATTCATGGTTATGTTATAAGTCACATTGACTTGAATTGATACTCATTTAAAGAGGTGTTTGAATTTAATTGTTCATTGGAGTTAATGAGGATTTGAAGTGATTTTGGAAGAGAAATGCAAGTGGATGTTTTGATCTTTATAAGCTTTCAATGATTTTGGTGCTTTTCACTCATGTCTATTTATTACATTGGTTTGAAATAAATGCCCATGATAGAGCTTTGGTAGTGCACTCATGGTAGTGCATTTATGTCTTATAAGTGTATTGGTGAATGTCATTTAATTTCTTCTTGCTTATATCAAATGTACCCTATTGTGAAATGGTTTCCTTCTTTCTTTAATTGCATTGGACTTGATATTGATGGATGAGGTGATGGAATAAACCCATATTGGAGTTGTGGAGAAGTGTAGATAGTTGCATTGGAGGAACTATTAGCTCAATGTTATTGTAAGGACTTTGTGGATGTGAGGAAGATGGTTTTGAGGAGGAAAATGACCCAAAACTGAACTCAGTGAGCATTTTCGTAACTGGCGGTCAGCTCACGGTTAGCCAGCGGCTAACCGCCGAATGCATCGGCGGCTAACCGCCAGCTAACCGCGCACCGCGGTGACTTTTCCAGAGAGCATCATTTTCCACCTGAAAACGCGGTCAGCCTCACGGTTAGCCAGCGGCTAACCGCCGAACCCATCGGCGGCTAACCGCCAGCCAACCGCACAATCACGGTTCCTTTTCCCGAGAGCATCAGAATTCTCACCTGAAATTCGGTCAGCTCCACGGTTACCCAGCGGCTAACCGCCGAATGCATCGGCGGCTAACCGCCAGCTAACCGCAAGGTAACCGAAATTCTCCAGATCTCGAAAAGCTCCCCACTCGAACGAACTCTCCGGTTCGTTCGAGCGTTGAGCTTTGTCAATCGAAGGGGATTCATTAGGCATTGCTTGAGGCCATTCGAGAAAGAAACCATATCACAAATATGTCATTCGAAATTTTGGGAAATCGTAAAAGTGCATAAGGAGGCCGGAATGTCTTTAAACTCAAGGAGTACCAAGTAATTGTTATAATCGACATACGGGACCCCTATTCACTTAAATAGATCTTGAAACCGATATGTTTACCCGCAATTGTTATAGTTCATTGTTTCACCTCTTTTTCCAAGATTTGCATTACATGACCCGTTTTCCCGAAAGCATTGAAGTTACTCTAGTAACAGTTATTGTCCCGAAATGTATTGCCCGATATGATATGACAGCGTGCCCTTGAGCACCCCCGTTTACCCGTTTATTTACGTGCCCTTGAGCACCCCCGTTTACCCGTTTATTTACTGTACTTGATTACTTGATATGTCTCGATTGGTTTTATCCTATGAGTCGGCATCACTAAGCTTGGATACCTTGCCAGTCTGATCCACTGACTTGGAAATCCCTCTCCCGTCCCGCCAGCTGCAGTTTGGATCCCGATACCCGGTTATTGCCGTGGTCCCGTCCCGATACCCGGTTCGCTACCGTGGTCCCGTTCCCGTATATTTATTATTGTATATGATTTACGTTGAGTCTCCTCACCTTGTGTGACTGAGACCAACGTCCCGCTCTTGTCACTTCGGTGATAGAGGACTTAGCTTCTTGTGATTGCCATCTTGCCAGTTCCCGATTCCTTGGACACCCGACATGGTTTATATTGCTTACTTGTTTTCAGTTAAATGATTCATTGCTTTTATGAAAGTTGTTATTTAGATAAGTGTTAATGCTCTCTATTGTAAATCCAGTCACTATTATATTGTTTTATGTCCTTTGCACACGTACATGTTTTACAGGAATGCCGGTTGGGCGAATACCCGTGCTTTTACATATGTTTCAAACGATAAATGATTTTGCTAGATTTATATGATTTTACATGTTTTAAAGGAATATCCGAATTGTTAAATATCCGTGCTTTGTTTTAAATGACATTTGACTTGTGAGATTCCCATGTTTATACCTGCTTTAAATGATTACCCGATTTCTAAATATCCATGCTTTGAAATAGGTTTCAAATGACACTTGTTTTGCCAGATTCCTATGTTTATACCTATTTTACATGATAACCGATTTATTAAATATCCGTATTTCTACATAGGTTTCAAATGGACATTGGTTTTGCTAGACTGTTATGGATACCTGATTTGTTGTATACTTGTGTTTTACTTAAGTTTCAAATGAACGTTGTTTTGCCATACCGCTATATTTATACATGTTTTAGACGAATACCCGATTGTCAAATATCTATGATTATAGATGATATAAATGAATACATGTTTTATTAGATGTTCATGTTTTACCCGTGCTTGAAATGAATGCAAGTTTTCCCCGAGATTCCCGACTTTGCACCCGTTTAATTATATGCAGTACTTGATCGATTAGCATGATTTATTATATGTTTTATTCTTTAGTATATTTGTGATCTCTTCATCCACCTGCCAGACCGTCGTGTCTGACCCACTACTTTTGGTACTCAGGTTCAGATTTCTTCACCCCGAGTTGAGTGCCTTTGTTGGCTGTAGAGCCATGCCTTGCAGGTTGTTTTGTCGGCTATGTCATGTAGACATTGAGCTTGACATCGGAGCTACGTCACATTTGGGTAGTGGTTTATAGCTTCTTGTTGTATGGCTTTTGTTAGCCTTTTCTTGGGATTCTTAATTAATGTACATTGATAATTGTAACTTGAACATATTTGGGAATGTAATATCCTGTTACTGTCAGCTCCGTAATTTATTGTGATGGTTACTCCAGTCTGATATGATTCTTGATATAATAGCTATACGCTAAAGGTTGAGTGCGACGCGGAATCCGATGGCCACGGACTCCGGGTCGCCATGCCACGAAAGCTTCCGCAAAATATTCAGAATGTGTTGTCTTCACACACGCGGATCCTGGGAGAAGTAAAATACATTTATGCTTAATCCCATCTCCCGCCCCCGAGGTTCTGGTTCGGGGGCGTGACATGGACGACATCCTCGCCAAAGCAAGAGAAGAAGATACACTCAAAGAACATGGGATCAAGCCGCCATATCCCTTATGGATGGACTCGGTCCCGTTTCCTTCAAAATTCAAGTATCCTACTCTCCAAACATATATGGGGAAGGGATCAGCTAGATAGTACGTCATCCACTTCGAAATCCTGATGGGAGCTATTGCAGATCAAGATGCCATCAAGATTCGTCTATTTGCAAGTACCCTAAAAGGTACAACCTTCAATTGGTACTCCACTCTACCAAAGGAGTCCATCCAAAATTGGGCCATCATAGAGACATGCTTCTTGACTCATTTCAAAGGTGAGGACCATCCTGCTACTATGGCTCAGCTCTGCACCCTAAAACAGGGAGAGAATGAGTCAACTTACGACTTCATTCACAAGTGAGAAGCCATGGCGTACAAATGCTCGAATGTGCTGCCACAAGCGTCGCTAGTCGACATCTATGACAACATGAGAGTAAGAATCCGCTCCATGATCATCGGTAACAAATCAAAAAACCTGGGAGAACTCCTAGAAGCTTCCATGGAGGCTGAAATGGTGATCAAAGACCTTAATAGTCAGAAGTCATCAAGAAAGGAACCGACCGCCATTGCAACCTCAAAACCAAAGAAAAAAGAGGTCCTCAATGTGCAAACCAAGTCATCTCCTTAGCCATCAAAGAAAGCTGAAAACAAAGCTACAGGTAAAAGACCTGAACTCTCTGATGCCTTCAAAGAGCGAATAGAAGAGAAACACCCGTTTGATGAAGATGTTGATGAAATATTCGAGGCTCTCATAGCAAATGGTAAACTCACCTTGCCTGAGATCAAAAGACCAGGAGATGTTGGGAAAACTAATGATCCTTGGTACTGTCCATACCACCAAATAATTTCGCATCCTCTCAATCAATGCTTCGTTGTGAGAGAGAAGATAAACGAGATGTAGAAAAACAGAGTCATCACATTTGACAAAAACTACAGGTCTGCTTCCATCAACATGGTGTCATGTGGACAAGCATCCAAATCACCAGAGAAGATCACTACTTCTTTCAAGGTGATAAAAAGAATTCAAGCACGCCAAGAGCTGGTTCCTTACCCATCACCGGACGGACATCCCATATGGGTGCATCTTGATCTCCTAGAAGATGAAAACTGGGAGGTTGTCAAAACAAAGCCGATGGCTCAACAGCGAAGGTAAGCTAGAGAAATCTCAGCAGGCTCAAATAGCAGGAGAAAGCTCAACCAAAACAAAAATTCGATGAAGAGGCAGAGACTTCCTCTACCACTTCACTAGGGGCAATAGAAAAGTCCCTTCCCAAGACTTCAAAGGCGGTAAGTGTAAGACCCCGACCCGAGAGATTTCGATTAGTGTTAATTAAGTTGTGTTTTAGTTCTAAGCATGATTAGTGGATCTTGGTTAAGTTGGGAATAAAATAGATTTTGATTTAGCTTTGGGGAATTTTGATTGCTTTGTGATTAGTGGGGCCTTTGGGGGTTCATTTTGATGACTTTGCATGTGCTTAGAGATTTATCGGAGATTCTTGCATTCATTATTTTAATCTCGTTTTATTTGTATTGTTAATCCCTACAACTTTTATGTTGGTCCCGTGCCCGTTCGAAATCCCGAAACCCGATTTCCTAACCTTGAGGGCAAAACAATCTTTTTACACCAAATATGTACCCAAAACTTGATACCCGCGAAACATATACTTTTTGGAAACTAGATATTTTAGTGATCATTTCTTCCTTCTTTATCGAATTCGTTCAAAGTCCCGAAAGTCGTGATTTCAGCCCACAAAGATCTCACTAGTGGAGCCCACTCCCCACTTGCTTTATAAGGAAACCCATTTTCCTCATTTCCCTTTTTCCAGCTCAAACCAAACACAAAGCTAGGGTTTTTCCCTTCTTCTCTTCTTCCCTTGCTTTCCATCAACAAATCCACCACCAATCTTGCACAAAGTGAAGGATTGAGACCATCATCTTCTTCCTTACCACCATGGCTCTTCATTGATGCCATTTTTAGAGAAGACCCTCCATTTCAAGATACTCTTTGAGCTCACCTTACCCATTTCGAGAACCTACAAGTAAGCAACCTTCCCCATCTCTTAGATTTGTGTTTCCTTGACCTTGAAGAGGTTCCCTTTTCATTATTGTGAGTTCTATCTTCTTCATTCTTGGTTTGACCCATTTTAGGGTTTGTTTTGGGGGGTTTTTGCTTGTAACTTGGATTTTGAGATTGAGAGGTGATTAGAGACTTGGATTTGCTTGATTAGAGACGAAAGGCAAGTGGATGAATTGGTTTCTTTGAGTTTTCAATGGTTTTATAGAAATGTGGTTGATTTCATTGTTTTTCCATACATGCTTATTTATTACTTTGACTTGAAATGAATGTTCATGAAGAACCTTGGTAGTGCATTTATGGTCATAAAGATGTATTGGTTCATAGCATTTAATTTTCCCTTATTTTATCTCAAATGTACTCGTGTGTAGTGATTCCCTTCCCTCCATTCATTGTGTTTGGTTGTGATCTTGTTGGAGGAGGTTAGAATGGATGTTGTTGGAAAATTTATGTTGATTTGGATGAAGTTTTGAACCCCTCTCTTGGTGTATACGAAGGAGCTAGAAGGGATTGAAAAAGGAAAAGGAGGAGAGGAGAGGAACTGTCCCCGAATCAGTTTCTGGACAGTTCGCTTGAGCGAACAGGTTCAGAGCATTCTAGTAGGCAGTTCGCTCGAGCGGACCCCCTGGTCGCTCGAGCGACCCTCCCAGAACTCGTTCCAGAGAGTGGTTAGTTCGAGCGAACCAATACTTCGCTCGAGCCAACCTAACTCTGAATGAGTTCGCTCGAGCGTACCCACCCAGGCAACCATTCCAGAGAGCTTACCGCTCGAGCGAATCCATAGTCCGCTCGAGCGATGGGTACTGTTCACCTGGGGCTGTTTTGGGAGCACTAATGAAATGTCTAAATGTTTGAGAAAGGTCTGTTGAGTGCCCTATTGCAATGAGAAGAACCGTTCATATGTTTGAACATCCATTCGTGAAGAAAACCACATCACCGAGATTTCGTTTGAAGTCTTGAAAAATCCGAAGTGTATAAGGACCAAAGGATGTCCCCAAACCCAAGGAGTACCGGACCTTTATCTAATTAGACATACGGGATCCCTATTCACTTTGAGCAATTCTGAACCCGAAACTTCGATTGTTTATTGTACTCTACTGGTTCCGAGATTTATACTACGTGCCTTGTTTTCCCGAAAGCATCGAAATTACACTTGAAATAGTTACTTGTCTTGAAGTGCATTGCACCACATGAAATGACAGCGTGCCTTTGAGCACCCCGTCCTGCTCGTTTATTTACTTGTACTTGATTTACTTGCACATGTCTCGATTTGTTATTTGACCTTTGAGTCGGCACCACTAAGCTTGGATAACGTTGTTGGTTTGATCCATTGACTTGGAGATCCCCCTCTTGTCCAGCCAGCTGCAGTTTGGATCCCGCTACCTGGTTCTTTACCGTGGTCTTGTCCCGATGCCGTAGATTGCCACTGTGCTTCCCGATGCCCGGCTCGCTACCGTGGTCATGTATAGTATATGTATATGTATTTATAAGATCCACTGTTTCTCCTCACCTCGAGTGACTGAGATCGGTGCCTAATTATTGCTCTATCACTTTAGTGATAGAGGACTTAGCTTCGTGTGGTTGCCATCTTGCTTGTTTCCCGATTCCTCGGATACCCATACATGTTTTACATTGTACTTATGTTTCATTAAATGATTTGATTCTTTTATGAAGTTATTGATCGAACAGGTTTAAATGCTTTTAAACGTAAATGTATTTATTATTGAATTGTTATGTCCCGATCCCGGATTAGTCCCGCTGGCCCGGTCCAGGGTCGCAACAGACTGGTATCAGAGCGAGACGTGTTTCAAGCAATTAAAAGAAACTAGAAATCCTAAGGACGTGGCGAGGATTCGTTGGATCTTCGTTAGCTAGTATCGTGTGAGCAGTGTGTGACCCTTTACTTGTGAGAGAGAAGATCAACGAGATGTGGAAAAATGGAGTCACCACCTTTGACAAAAACTATAGGTCTGCCTCCATCAACATGGTGACATATGGACAAACTTCCAAGTCACCAAAGGAGAAAGTCACCACTTCCTTCAAGATGAAAAAAATGACTCAGACATCCCAAGAGTTGGTTCCTTATCCAACACCAGACTGACAACCCATATGGGTGCATCCCGATCTCTTGGAAGATGAAAATTGGGAGGTCGTCAAAACAAAGCCTACCGCTCAACAGTGAAGGCAAGCCAGAAAACGACTCTGCAAGCTCAAACAGTAGGAGAAAGCTGAATCAAAACAAGATGTCCCTGAAAAGGCAGAGACCTCTTCCACTGCTTCACTAGGGGCAACAGAAGAATTCCTTCCCAAGTCTTCTAAGGTGGTAAGAAAATTCACCCTTGGTGATTTCATGCCACCTCATTACTGAAATGAAACTACGCAGGGGGGCATCATACTCTTGCAACTCGGATATTGGATTCTCCTTGGATGGATACGAATCTAGTGATACTGCCAGTGATATCGATGAGTGGGAGGAATCCCTTGAAACGGAAGAATACCTCTCCGATGAGGAATGGATTCTCGAATCCCATCTTATGCCAGTAATCTGGTATAACCCATAACTGCCACAAGGCCGTTCATGAAAATACGGTTGATCTAGCTCAAGCAAGCACTCCAGTGGAACCCAACATAGATGAACCACAAGGAGCAGATGACGAAGAAGATTTGGCTCATATGCCCGATCTCAAAGAATATGCAAGAATCTTACAACGTCTTGCCATAGAGCGAGAGCAGGATCACATCAATGAGCTTCGTCATAATAAAAATCCAGAACCGGAAATCCTGGAAAATTTATAGACATCTCCTCCGGTAACCCCGGAAAATAAAGAAAACCGTTGGATTGATGATCCTCTTACATCTGAAGACGAGTCTGAATCCCAATATTCTATTCTGGGGGCATCTCCTATCGGGGAAACTTGCAATGCGATAGCTCAGGATGATGATGCCTCTGAAGCTTCGTCTATCGAGGGCTCAGATTCTCAGACTACGTCTGGTAGCATATCTTCTGGAGCTACATCTCCTCAGGTGACTTCCACAGAGATATCATCTTCTCAGCCTTCGTCTCCTGAAACTGTGACGTCGGAACTCAAGCCTCTTCCGACTGATCATCTTGAAAAAGTTCCTGCCAATGAAGTCTTCTTCAATGAAAATCCGGTCATCTGGTCCTAGATACCCGACCTCATAGGCGATGTCTGGACCGATAAATTACTCAATGAATAAGAGAAGTTGCTGCATGTTGTTCAGGACTTGTTCCCGGAAAATGCTCCGTGTAACGCAATCACTAAAGACGGCAATACTGCTGCAGAGACGTCTTCAGCAAATGATAAGGATCGACCCCTTGATCCCGAGAGTGATCTTCCAAAAGAAGACCCTTCTCCAGAAGCTGTTGAAGTTGGTAGAGGTACTCACTCTGGTCGGGATTACCACAAGAATTACATCCAACCTTCTTCTTCTTATGTAAATCCTTCGGGAAAGCAAGTTGTAAATGCCTCAAGTGGCAACAATAATGAAAATGCAGGCCCGAAGGAGGCTTTCAAGTACTACTTGATCAAGTAGTTCAAACACATACCTGCACAACTGCACATCCTTGACTTATTACGAATGTCTCCACAAACTCGTGATAGTCTCATTTCATAACTGCAAAGGCTGAATGCGGATGTCGACAAACATGCCCCACAAGTCCTACAAATTGAAATGGACTACAGGGTCAAAAAATCAAATACTTCCTCAAAGAGAGAAAAGAAGAAAACTGAGGGGTCAAGCATTAAGTGCCTCTCGGTTCAAAAAGCAGCAAGTGCAACAATTGCCCTCGATAAGGATGATCTCCTGCTAGGCGAGACAAAGCACAATTCACCCTTGTACTTCATGAGGTACGTTAAAGAAATGCCAATACACAGAGTCCGAATTGACCCAGGTTCTACACTCAACCTCACCTCTACTTCGGCACTCGAAGATCTGGGCATCCCACCTAGCAAGCTGAGTCACACGTCTGTATCCATCTTTGGATACGATGGGAGTGCTCAAAGGCCTATCGGCAAAATCAGGTTCAAGTTGCAAATCGGTGATCTTATCTCTGAAGTCACTGTGTATGCAATAAGGACCCTTTCATGCTACAATATACTTCTTGGACGCCCCTGGATACACGAGAATGGTGTCGTCCCTTCAACTCTACATCAGTGCATCAAGTTTGTTGGCAATGAAGGCTTAATACATTGAGTGTTTGCAGATAAAAAGCTCTTCAAAGGCAAAGACGTCCATTTTACAGATGCTCAGATGTATAAAGATGAAAAAGAAGAAAAGGATGAGGAAACAACACCCTTTGCCGAAAATCTCCAGAAAGATAAGGGCAAGGCTCCTCAGCAATCATCGGAAGAAAACAAACCTTCCAACAAATCTGAAGAGAGCAATCATTCTCCCTTCGTTGTCTCTCTTAAATCTTCAAAGCCTTTGGTAATCACCACCAAAGCAAAGAAGACAAAACAAAAGGCCGGGGGCAAGTTTACTGTTTCCATTGTGTCCATTATCCAAGACACAGATTCAGATTCAGAGGCAGAAGAGGATATACCGTCAAGCCAAGATGTTACTCAGCAAGTTCAGCCCGCTCTCACTCCATTGCAGACACCTGGTGACGTAGAAGATCCTACGTCTGCTTCCTTCATCGTTTCGGCAACTTCGACATAAGAAACGACGATCTTCTTCCACAAATCGGAAGCCTCTTCATCAAATTCTTCGCTTGAACCTTTCCAAAATGAAGGTATGCCTCAATTATTCCTGTATTGTCCAATGGCACAACCTATCATGAAGAAAACAGGCTATGATGCTCAGAACCCATTCGGTTTGGGAGGTGGCCGTGGTATTCTCACACCATTAGAACCCACCCTGACCAAAAGTCAACTGGAGGATTGGAAACTCTATCGTCATCTAGACAAGTCTTCATACGGGTTGGGGTATGATCCTGACACTCCCATGAGACAATTGACACGAAGGCTGCAAAGTCGTTTTGCCGACCAAGCCTGTCAAACAAGGCCAAAGAAGATTTCGTTCTGATGTGATGGACAAAATTGAACAAGAAGTTCAGAAACTCAAAAGCGTTGGCTTCATTCGCGAGGAACAACATCTTGAATGGTTGTCCAACATCGTCCCCGTGACAAAGAAAAATAGGCAGATCAGGGTCTGTATTGATTATAGAGACCTGAATAATGTTAGAGATTTTGTTTTGTTGCAATTTGATAGGATGCATTTTTTTTCTTTTGGAATCAAATTTGAGAAAGCTTGGTCCCCTCCTTTTCGGATTTAGTGCTCATAGAAATGTTTGAGCCCTTATTCGGGTTGGAACACTTTTCGTTCTCTTTGATGAATCCATTTAAAAAAAAGTAATTTTTTTTTTCAAAACCCACTAAGGTTACACCAATTGTGTTCTTTGACCAAAGTGGATCTAAGAAAAGCCTTGTCCAGAGTGTGGAGACAGCTAGACTGATCGAGGCAAGGGTCCTCCAAACGGGTTCATTAAGTAATCCTACCCTTACCGGGGGGCTGATCTATCTACTAAGGTTTCATAAGACCGAATTGAAAACCTTTGTGTTTCTTTCAAAAAATAAAAACAACAAAATTTTCAAAAAAAATCGTCACCTTTGGGTTTACATCTGAGAAATCTTGGTCCCCTCCTTTTCGGATTTAGCGCTCGCAGAAATGTTTGAGCCCTTATTCAGATTGGAACACCATTTGCTCTCTTTTATGAATACGATTTTGACCTTTCAAAAAACCCCATCTCGTGTCTATTCCAAGGATGCGATTGGCAACATTTGTGCCTAGCGGTGCTAGTACGCCCTACCAGGTCTACTGTATTCGCGACCGACACATTTGTATCTCCAACCTTATATCATCTTACCTCGAGTGAGCCTCGCTTCTCGGTAAATTGAATTAAGGTCTACAATTGCTTCTAGCAGTCACTAGAATGATTGCTCTGAGCCTCCTGTGCTTGCGTTCAGAACAATTGTATCCTCTATGGCCTTTTGCCTTCTTCACCTCGCTTAGACTAGGCCATGTTCCCTTGAGCAATTTGGAAAGACAAAACCATAGTTCTTTCCCATTTATGATCACTATATTCTTGTCATAACTAATGGACGTGGTCTTGTTTCAGAAGTTTTCCAAAACTAACAATGGCAGCTTCATTAATCATCACTTTCGATGAAAACAAGTACCAACTCATGCTCCAGGAGAAGCAGAACAGGCGCATTCATAAGCGCCCTGCAAGCTGCTGAAGCGTCACCTCCCTCGGCAAATCTCAGAACACCGGGCTGACCTCTACTCCCCGGACTATCATCTTCGGGTCGCTGGGACCGTTCCCACTTCCGGTAAAGGAAACCGCACCTGCTAAGAAGCAAAAGACCACCCCGCAACGTGTCATTGCCATGACACCAAGGGCGAATGCAAAAAAGCCTGAAGCCCGTGGCAACTGTAAAGTCCGGGGATCCGAACCCTAGAGGGGGGGTGAATAGGGTGAGCTTCAATTATGACCAATTTTATCCAATTTTAACTTCTTTAAAACAAACTAGTCACAAGTGGTGATTACAAATAAAATGCGGAAGCTTAATGAAAACAATCACCACAAAGCAAGCACCATCACACAAGGATTTATAGTGGTTCGGCCTCAATGCCTACATCCACTACCGGCTTGTGATCCAACACCCCACCGGATTTCCACTATTTATGCGTTTCAATAGGCTAAGCAATAACCTTTACAATATGCTTTTCAAGGCTAAGCAATAACCTTTACAATGATGTTTTTCAAGGCTTAACATCAACCTATACATTATGCTTTTCTTAGGCTAAGCAATAACCTCTTCAACCATAGGTTGGTTATTTCACTAAGTTAGTGTCTATAATACACTTGATGGAGATTCAATTAAGCTCATTACAATGCCTCTTAATTAGGCGGATATGGAAGTGAAAAACTAACTCACACACACACTAAATGAATGCAAAGATGTATGCTCATGATGTGTGTATGATGTCCTCAATCATTTTGAAAATGAAAGCTCATAAATGTATGCCTAAGGCTTTTGAAAGTTTTAGCTCATAAAACATTTATGATTGAGGAAATGCTAATCACATGTTAAAAGTAACTTGTAAAAGATATTCAAAACAAGTTGTGAAAATCTAAGAACAAAACATGTGAAGCATAGGGATGTCAATCAAATCAACAATGTAGCTCAAAACATAAAAATAGATTTGATTGAAATTAGGGGACAAATCATATGTAATTATAAATAAAACTTGAAAATGATATACCTATCAAAGTAAGGCAAGTTGTGAAACTTTAAAACAATAATACATATTATTTGTAAACTTTGTTGAATCCAAAACATAAGATATATTTGCAAGAGGTTTTCTTATGATGGAAAACAACAACTAAAGATTCAACCAAGTATGTGAATCATGTTACATAAAATTTCAAAGATTCTTTCATTAACATGATCTACTTAGATTTACCAAATAAAGTACTACTTGGATTGAATCAATGGTGATGCATCCAAAACAATAGATCAATTCAAAACATAAAACATGCTAAGGACACAACACATCATAGTTTAACATGCTACTAAAGATTTACCAAAGATAAAACAAAAACATGAAAACATATGATTTGTAAAGATGTTGAATCCAAAACATAAGATAGTTTTGAAAGTGATTTTCTTATGTTGAAAAACAACAACCATAGATTCAACCAAGTATAGGAATCATGTTACATATAATTTCAAAAATTCTTTCATTAACATTATCTACTTAGATTTACCAAAAATAAAGTACTACTTGGATTGAATCAAATGGTGTTGTATCCAAAACAATAAATCAACTCAAAACATAAAACATGTTAAGGACACAACACTTCATACATAGTTTATCATGCTACAAAAGATTTACCAAAAGTAAAACAAAGCATGAAAACATATGATTAAGGAAAGTAGAGCCTACTTGGTGATTTAACTTCATTAATCTAAGCTTTAGCTTTCCTAATGATCCCCTTCATCCCTTAGTTCATTTCCCTTTGATTTGCCTCAAAACCCCTCAAGGAGGGCCTTAAAATTCCCAACTTTTGGCAAAGGAAAGAACTCATTTTATAGCAAAAAAATGCCCAACGGCTAGTCCCGGGTCGACCTGGCAAAAAGGGGGGGGGGGTCGACCTGCCACACACAACGGTCAGAAAAATTACCGTTGGAGCTTCAGGACCCAGTCGACCTGTAGTGAGCCGGGTCGACCCAGGTCCCTGGGGGGGTCGACCCGCCACACTGCAGGTTGACCCCCTGGGACCAAAAATTCCCAAATTTGCATATTTCAAAGTCTTTTCAAGTGGGAATTTTTGGGTCATTAAATCAAGCTTAAAAACATGTTTTAAAACATTCTAAGGGTTTTAAAACATGAACCATAAAAAGCCTAAAACATTTTGAAAGATTTAAAACTCATAGGCTAGCTTGATTTTCTAAAACTCTTTTAAAAAACAAATGCATCCAAGATTAAAAACAAAACATACATAAGTCAATACTTTTACAACTCTTAAAAACAATGCATGTAAAAAATAAGATTTCAAGATTTCTTAAAACAATGCATATGTGTGTAAATCAAATGATGCTTGAATGATAATGCATCCATCAAATTGCAATCTACAAAAATCCTAACAGCAACCCCACGAAGCCTCAACTTACAAAGAACTAGGTCTGCCCTAAGACTTGTTCCCCAAGACCTCCACCAAAACAAAGGAGGTCCCGAGCATCTGCAAGGCCAGCATACCTGCCCCCTTTCAAAGAAAACCGGTTCTATCCTCTTGCATACATGAAGGAGGAAAAACCAGCCTCTTGCCTGACAAAGAAGGCAACCCATCATGAGTCGACTTGCTCTTACAAGCCAAAAATCAAATCATACATCACCAGGGCTCTGCAAGAAACTGCCAAGGCCTGCACTCCTGCAATTTGACCCTTTATCTCAATAGGGGTTGAACTCGCAAAAATCAAAGCTTCGCTACGACAGTCGAAGGACCAAGTCCAAATCCTGTCTATAACCAACTTCAAAGAAGACAGGCTCGGCTGCTGCGCTCAAGGGAGTATATCCTTCATTGCTAAAGCCCAGTCGGAGCTAACAGAAGCTCAAATTGCCCGTCGCATACGTCGTCGCATGTCGTATCGACAAAAATGACTAGAGAAGCAATGGATCCAGCATCCCATCCTCGAAGTCTCCCAAAAATGGGTCGAAAAATAAAGACCCAATCAAGTTGCTGCTGTCCATATGGTTGGCAAAACCAGGAGACGTCAGAAGTCAGCAACTAAACTTCATGTCCAACAACCGGTGACTCACAGCGTCTCCCGGACTCAAAGACATTTGGAAGAATCTTCTACTCCTTCAAGCCAAGGATAACATAGTAATCCTTCCTCAAGCTCTTAAAGAATGAGCCCCAGCTTAGTCACCGGGACGATCTCCTCGTTCGACTCACGGAGGATGAACGTCTTGGCTACAAACTCTGAGCAGCCACGCAATCCACCTCCGGATGAAATGACCGCATGCAACCAGCAATTGGAGAAAGGTCAGCAGAGGATTGAGGCTCTGATGGAAAATTTTCTTCTCGCTTTTTAGCGTCAAGAAAACAACCTATCTCCTCCAGATAACGAAGAAAATGCAGAAAACAGTGAGTCACGCTTCCTTACCAAAAGGGAAGTTGACGATATCCTTCCAAAAGCAAAAGAAGAAGATACACTGAAGGAACATGGGATCAAGCCACCATATCCCTTATTGATGGACTCGGTCCGTTCCCTGCAAAATTCAAGCAACCTACTCTCCAAACAAATACGAGGAAAGGTTCAGCCAGACAGCACGTCATTCACTTCAAAATACTGACGGGAGCTATCGAGGATCAAGATGCCCTCAAGATCCGTCTCTTTGCAAGTACCCTAAAAGGTACGGCCTTCGATTGGTACTCCACTTTGCCAGAGGACTCCATCCAAAATTGGGCGATGCTAGAGACACGCTTCCTGACCCACTTCAAAGGTGAGGATCATCCTGTTACTATGGTACAGCTGTACAGCCTAAAGCAGGGAGAGAATGAGTCAACTTACGACTTCATTCACAAGTGGAAGGCGATGGCATACAAGTGCTCAGATGTGCTGCCACAAGCGTCGCTCGTCGACATCTACCATAACAGCATGAGAGCGAGAATCCGCTCCATGATTATTCGGCAACAAATCAAAGAACCTGGGAGAACTCCTAGAAGCAGCTATGGAGGCTGAAACAATGATCAAAGACCTCAACAGTCAGCAGTCATCAAAGAAAGAGCCGGCTACCATCACGACCTCAAAGCCAAAGAAAAAGGAGGTTCTTAATGTGCAAACCAAGTCAGCTTCTCAGCAGCCAAAGAAAGCCGAAAACAAAGTTGTAGGTAAGAAACCTGAACTCTATGATGCCTTCAGAGAACGAGTAGAGAAAAAATACCCATTCGATGAAGATGTTGAAGAAATCTTCGAGGCTCTCGTAGCAAATGGGAAACTCACCTTGCTTGAGCCCAAAAGACAGGGAGATGTTGGCAAAACCAACGATCCTCAGTATTGTCCCTACCACCAGATGATCTCGTATCCTCTCAATCAATGCTTCGTTGTGTGAGAAAAGATCAACTAGATATGGAAAAATGGAGTCATCACCTTTGATAAAAACTACGGGTTTGCCTCCGTCAACATGGTGTCATATGGACAAACTTCAAAATCACCAAGGTGAAGACCACCACTTCCTTCAAGGTGATAAAAATAACCCAAACGTCCAAAGAAAATTCACCCTTGGTGATTTCATGCCACCTCAATTCAGAAATGAAACAACACAATGGGCATCATACTCTTGCAATTCGGTAATTGGATTCTCCATGGATGGATACGAGTCCAGTGACACCGCCAGTGACACCGACGAGTGGGAGGAATCCCTTGAAACAGGAGAATATATCTTCGATGAAGAATGAGTTCCCGAATCTCACCTTATGCTGGTAATCTGGTATAACCCGTATCAGCAACAAGGATCCTGATCCGATGATGAAGGAGACCAAGAGCATGTTTAAGAAGATCATGTTAACCCAGCACCCTTCAACGCTCCAGTGAAACCTAATCGTGTTGAACCACAAGGGGTAGGCGAAGCAGAAGATTTGGCTCCCATGCCTGATCTTGAAGAGTATGCGAGAATCTTGTAGCGCCTTGCCTTAGAATAAGAGCAAGATCTTCGCAATCAAAACCCAGAACCCGAAGTCCCTGAAAATCAACAGGTATCTCCTCCCTCAATTCCTAAAAATGAAGAAAACTGCTGGATAGATGATCTTCTCACATTCGATGATGAGTCCGACTCCCAACAGTCCACTCTGGGGGGATCTCCCATCAGGGCAACTTGCAATGCGATAGTTCAGGATGACAGCGCCTCTGAAGCATCATCCACAAAAGACACGTACTCTTCGGCTACACCTGATAGTATATCTTCCAGAGCTACATTTTCTCGAGTGACTTCCACTGAGATAACATCTTCTCAGCCTTCGTCCCCTGAAACCGTGACGTCACAACTCATAGCTCTTCCGACCGATCATCCCGAAGAAACTTCAGCCGATGGAGACCTGGTCAGTTGGTCCCAGATACCCGACTTCATAGGAGATGTCTGGACCGAAAAATTACTTAATGAAAGAGAAAAGTTGCTGGATGCTATTCAGGACTTGTTTCCAGAAAATGCTCCATGTATCGCAATCACTGAGGATGGTGACTCTGCTGCAGACACATCTTCAGTAAATGAGAAGGATCAGCCCTTGGATCTCAAGGACGATCTTCCAAATGAAGACCCTTCTCAAGAAGCTCTTGAAGTTGGTAGAGGTACTCGCTCTGGCCGGGATTACCACAAAAACTACAACCAACCTTCTTCTTCTTATATAAATCCTTCGGGAACACAAAATGTAAACGCCCTAAGTGGCAACAATAATGAACACGCAGGCCCGAAGGGGGCTTTCAAGTACGACTTGATTGAGCACTTCAAACACATACTTGCACAACTGCACATCCTTGATTTATTACGAATGGTTCCACACACTCGTGATAATCTCATTTCAGAACTGCAAAGGCTGAATGTGGATGTCGACAAACATGCCCCACAAGTCCTACAAATTGAAATGGACTATAGGGTCAAAAAATCGAATACTCCCTCAAAGGGAGAAAAGAAGAAAACTGAGGGATCAGGCATTAAATGCCTCTCGGTACAGAAAGCAGCAAGTGTAACCATCGCCTTCGGTAAGGATGGCCTCCTGCTAGGGGAGACAAAGTACAACTGACCCCTGTACTTCACAGGGTACGTCAAAGAAATACCAATACACAGAGTCCAGATCGATCCAGGTTCTGCACTCAACCTCATCTCTACTTTGGCGCTTGAAGAGCTGGGCATCCCACCTAGCAAACTGAGTCACACATCTATATCCATCTTTGGGTACGATGGTAGCGCTCAAAGGCCTATCGGCAAAATCAGATTCAAATTGCAAATCGGTGATCTTATCTCGGAAGTCACTGTGTATGCAATAAAAACCCCTTCATGCTACAACATTCTTCTTGGACGCCCCTGGATACACGAGAATGGTGTCGTCCCTTCAACTCTACATCAATGCATAAAGTTCGTTGGCAATGACGGCTCGATACATCGAGTGTTTGCGGACAAAAAGCCCTTCAAAGGCAAAGAAGTCTATTTTGTAGATGCTCAAATGTACAAAGATGAAAAAGAAGAAAAGGTGGAAGAAACAACACCCTTTGCCAATATATCAAGAAAGATAAAGACAAGGCTCCTCAGCGATCATTGGAAGAAAACAAACCTTCCGGTAAATCTGAAGAGAGAGATCCATCTCCCTTCGTTGTCTCCCTCAAATCTTCAAAGCCTTTGGTCATAACAACCAAAGCAAAGAAGACAAAGCAAAAGTCTGGGGGCAAGCTTGTTGTCTCCTTCGTGTCTATCATGCAAGACACGGATTCAAAGTCAGAGCCAGAAGACGACACACCGTCAAGCGAAGCTGACACTCAACAAGTTCAGTCTGCTCTACCTCCAATAAAGACACCTGCTGACTTAGAAGATCCTACGTCTGCTTCCTTTGTTGTTCCGACAACTTCAGCAAAAGAGAAGCCAATCTTCTTTCACAGATCAGAAGCTTCCTTATCAAATTCCATGCTTGAACGTTTCCAAAACGAAGGTATGCCTCAACCATTTCTATATAGTCCTATGGCACAAGATATTATGAAGAAAATGAGTTATGACACTCAAAACCCAGTTGGTCTGGGACAATGTCGCGGTATTCTCACACCATTGGAGCCCGCCTTAACCAAAAGTCAACTGGACGATTGGAGACTCTATGGTCATGTAGAAAAATCTTCACATGGGTTGGGGTATGATCCCGACACTCCCATGAGACAGTTGACACAAATGCTGAGGAGTCGATTTGCCAAACAAGCCTCAACATCTCATGTCCTTGAAGACATCGATCTCCCTGGATATCTATTTAAAGAGTCATCCGTCAAGGACCCAGGAAGCTCTACAGATCGGTATGATTTCTCTGATGATGAAGAGGAATTGTTCGGTGATAAAGACAAGTGGCATTCTGACTCAGAAGAACCGTCATCTCCAAAAGAAGTACCTTACTTCAACCCAGTTTCAACAGGCGGTTGGGATCACCTCATAGCAAGCCTTGAGAAGATCACCGATCCTGAAGGCCCATGGCTAGAAACAAAGCTTTGGTCTGAAAATGCCATTGAAACTCCAAAAGGTTTCGTTGAGTTGGAAGCCTCCGAAAATATTGTGGAGGAACCACCTTCGAACCTTCCAACAGAAAATCCTTCGATGGAGCACTTCTACGCTGCTTGTCATAAGAAAAGGCCGAGGAAACGCTCAAAGAAGTTCATGCTGGTCTTTGTGGAGCTCATCAGGCTGGTCCCAAGCTCTACGATCAAATAAAAAGGTTAGGTTATTATTGGTCTACCAGGGTAGCTAACGCCATTCAATTTGCTAAACACTGCCGCCAATGCCAAGTTCATGGAGACTATGTCCATATGCCTCCAGAATGGCTACATCCTACAACGATCTCATGGACCATTGAAGCCTGGGGGTATGGACATCATAGCTCCTATCTCTCCCCCGCCAAGCAAAGGTCATCGCTTCATCTTCGCCGCTACGGATTATTTCTCCAAGTGGTCAGAAGTGTTTGCGCTCAGCGAAATGAAGACCTCATCAGTCCTTCAATTCTTGCGCATCAACATTATTTGTCGCTTCAGTATACTTAAAAGATTCGTTCATGATAACGGACTGCAATTCCGGGATCACCGATTCTACAGGTTTTGCGACAAATACAAAATCCAGAGTTGTCCTTCTACTTCATACAATCCGGCAGCGAACGGACTAGCAGAAGCCTTCAACAAGACGCTCTGCAAAATCCTCAAGAAAATGGTCTCTAGTCACAAAAGAGATTGGGGAGACAAACTACCTGAAGCTTTGTCGGCTTATCGAACCACCGTTCGAGGACCAACCCATAGCACACCATTCTCTTTGGTCTATGGATGCAAAACTATTGTCCCTTTGGAAGTACAAATTCCTTCCTTAAAGGTATCTTTACAAAATGACATGACGCAAGAAAGCAATGTCAAATTGATACTCCAAGAACTGGACAATCTTGACGAAAGACGACTCGAAGCCTTACAAAGCATTGAGTTGTACCAAGCACGCAAGGCGGGGTCTTTCGACAAGAAGGTCAAGCAACGCGCCTATAAAAAGGGCGACTTGGTTTTTGCATTGAAAAGGCCAATGGTTTTCACCCACAAATCCAAAGGTAAACTCGAACCAAAATGGGAGGGACCCTTCGTCATCGACAAAGCCTTCTCCAACGGCGCATACACACTTCTAAACATGGAGGGCGACAGATGTATGCTGCCCATCAACGGTAAGTTCTTGAAGCGGTACTACCCTTGAAGAGTTACGCCATTGGGTCAGAGCAGTGCTTGCACGGCCTAAGCCTATTCTCAGGTACTCGCTTGTCAAACCCACCTCTTTTAGATTTTTCATCCTTATGTTGAGATTTCTAAAATTTCAAAACAATGCTTACTTTCATAGTTTCATTGTTCAAAACAAATCCAAAAATCCAAGTTTAGGAGCCTCTTCCCGGACTTGACCAAATTTTCGATCCTTGAACCCCAAATTCATGGTTTGAAACAAAATCAGGACTCAGGAATTCCCACCCTAGTCCACCCTGGCTTTTACAACCAAAAACGGTTTTAAGTCAAAATTTACGACCCTCGTGTCTTTAAACAAAAAAAAATGATTTTTTTTAAGAAGACCGCGGGGAAGCGACGCTTAGTCGATATTCGCAAAACCCAAAAATTGGAAGGATGCGAACCCGATTCGGTACTTTCAAAATTTCAAAGTCGCAAGGAAGCGACACTTTGTCGATACTTGTAAAATCTCAAAAATCGTGGAGACGCAACATTCTAGTTGATATCTACAAACCCAAAATTCAAACAAAAACCAAGGTCCAAAAAAGGCCTTAAAATTCAAAAATCGTGGGGAAGCGACATTCAATCGATACCCACAAAACCAAAAAAAAAAGAAGCAAGGAAGTGACGCTTAGTCGATACATACGCCCAAAATCGCGAGGAGGCGACATTCCATCGATACTCGCAACCGAATGAGCAAGGAGGCGACATTCCATCGATACTTGCAAGACCATTCAGTAGGGAGGCGACTTTTAGTCGATACTTGCATTTTTGAAAACCAAAAACTCGGTTATAAATGCCACAAAATCGGCTATAAATGCCAAAAACCCGGCTCTCAAGCCAAAAATCGGTTATAAACGCCACAAACTCGGCTATAAATGCCATAAAAATCGGCTATAAATGCCAAAAACCCGGCTCTCATGCCCAAAATCTGTTATAAATGCCACAAAACCTGGATTTTATGCCAACAAAACAAAACCTGGCTTTCACGCCAACAAAACAAAACCTAGCTTTCACGCCAACAAAACAAAACTTGGTTTTAAAAAAATCGGCTATAAACGCCACAAACTCGGCTATAAATGCCAAAAACATGGCTTTCATGTCAAAAATCGGCTATCAATGCCACAAAAAAATCGGCTATAAATGCCACAAAACCTGGCTCTCGTGCCAAAATTTAGCTTTCATGCCAACAAAAAAATGCACCTTTGTTTTTAAAAAATTGGCTATAAACGCCACAAATTCGGCTATAAACGCCATAAGAAAAAATTGGCTATAAACGCCATAAATTTCGGCTTTCATGCCAAAAACAAATTTCGGCTTCCATGCCAAAAAAAAATCCCGGCTATCGATGCCACAAACAATAATTTTGGCTTCCATGCCATCTCAAAATTCCGACTTCCATGCCGACCAAATTTTGGCTTTCATGCCATTTCAAAAAAAAAACTTTGGCTCCTACGCCATAAAATTTGGCTCTCATGCCATTTCAAAAATTGGCTTTCACGCCATCTCAAAGTTTTTGGCTCCCACACCACTAACAAAACCGGCTTCCACGCCATCCCAAATTTTGGCTTTTATGCCACAAAATTCCGGCTTCCATGCCGACCCAAATTTTGGCTTCCATGCCATCTCAAAATTCGGCTTTCATGCCAAAACAACCATTTGACAAAAGGTTTTTTCACAAAATGACAAATTTTTGATCAAATTTCCAAACAAATATTCCCATTTGACTATTGCTTGAATTTATCACAAAAGAATTTGAGTGAAAAGTGGGAATACAAAAAAGAGAAGTGCTAAAAAAAATGTGTACAAGCACTACAAAAGAAAGAGTACCAAAAAAATGTGTGTATACACGGGTACCAAAAAAAGAGAGAAGAAGAAAAGGTTTGTTACAAGAATCAGGAGCTCAATCTGACATGGTCTTCAACCAAAGACTCAACTCCTCAAGCAGACTCTTGGCCTTAGTCTCTAAAGCTTCTAGGCCACGCTTCTTCAAGATCTTCCCATAAAATGCGGCAGAACGCCGCGATCCATCTGCAGCGCGGGGAAGCTATTCCCAATGAGTCTGTCACTGCTCGTACTCTTGAGTCTTCCTCCTGAGATTTCTTTCAGCCTCCTCAACTTGGCGAATCAAAGTCCCTTCTCTGGCACGAGCTTCCACAATGGCAACCCATTTCGCATCAGCTTGTTCTTCCAATAGCTCAAGACGCTGCCTGGTCTCAACGACCTCTCTATCAACATGGCGCAGGTCCTCTGTCAGCCCGATGATAGCCAACTCGGTAACGTTCCTCTCCCGAACGAATTGCTTCTGAGTCCGCAAGATCTCGTCCAGCTCAGACTTGACCTCACCAGAAGGCTTCAAAAACATCTCATTGAAGAAGTCACCACTGGGAAGCTCTCGGTTTCATTCCACTTGCCCCCTAAAGCTATGACTTTGTCAACGAAAGCCTTCGCATTTGCAATGTCCAGGCCGACTTCTTCGCTATCAGCAAGGATGTCCTGTACATGCTTAACCATGCCAAAGCCAGCTTCCAAATGGCCAGAAGAAAGAGTTTCGATCCATGAGCTCAAAACGCTCTTCAGCACTTTCTTCGCATACTCAAGAGATGGCCCGGACGAAGGCTCACCCCTCTCCATTGGTCGACTGCCCCGTGTCATGCCCTGCTAGAGGAGTGATCATTAAGCTCTTTTTAACCAGAGACACTGGCGAAGGAATATGCTCTGCCGCATTAAAACTTGAAGAAGAAGTCCCCGCTTCTAAGTTCAATTGCAGGCATCCCCTGCTCTAGCACTGAGAAAGACGGAGGAACTTCTTCTGCTACCTCACAATCTGCCAATAAAACAAAAGAAGAAAAAAGAGGTATGAATATGATCCTATTAAAGATTTTCATCATCATCAGGATTATTACTACAAATACCTTCTTCGACGATTGGCGGAATACTTTCTACCTCCATGAGTTCATCCGAAGCCTCGTCAAATGACGCATCCATGGATGGCTTGAAATCGTCAGAATCCTGTGGCAAGTTAGCTGACAAGAAAATAAGCAACCTGTTAGCAAATGACGGCAAAGACAAAAAAAGGAAAATACAAAGAAGTCATACCAGGTGAAGATTCTAGAATCACTCCAGAGTCCCTCGGTTCTTCTTCGGATGCTGTAGCCGGATCCGTCACTGCCTCATCGGCTGGAACCACAAGCATCATCAAGTCCTCGTCTTCCACTGAAAAAGGGAGAGAAGGCAAATCAAAAACAAAGAAAATCTCCAAGAAAGAAATGGAAAGAGAAAATAAGAGGAATCATACCTTCATCAACGGTTTCTTCCTCTCGGCTCCTCTTTTCCGAAGGCTCATCAGCGTCCCCTGACATCTCTTCAGCGCTGGCGAGAGGGACTTCTGGATTAGGAGAGTCATCATGTCGTCTCTTATTACAACATTGTCCTCTCTTCCTCTTGCTCCTATAGGATGGTTTGTTTGAAACACCCGCCCCACTGTCAAAGTCAAGATCTCCGCCTGACTCCATGGAAGCCTTCATTAATTTCGCTTGCATCCAAGCGTCGATCTCAACTTCCTCCTCCTCGAGCTGATCTAAGACCTCACTAGGTATCTCTTGTACAGCTCCTGATCTGATGATGTCCTGCTCATTGAGAAAGTCGATCTTGTGCTTCTCTCTGGAAAGGAAAGCCAGAATTTCCTCTTGCCGGACTCCATCTGATCTACCAAGACCCTTCCCAGGAGATTGCTTGACATCAAGCTCCTTCTTGGAAAGCCCCCGGTACACTGAAAAGCTTTCCGCAAACCATTTCGTGAAGCCAGCAGTCCGGAAAGTGGGCAACTCAGGAAAGGAAATCATGGTGGTTGTGTCCTCCGCACTGTAAAAGGCCCATGCATTCCTCCCATCCTGCAAACCTCCAAAGCGCTTCACCATGCTTGAAGGCACTCCAACCACTCCTTGAGAAAAGCCTAACTGCAGCGCGAAACGCGAGGGAACATATGGCTGGATGTCAACAAAAAGATATCTCCGGTACGCCATCGTACCAACACGTATGTTAAAAAGCCACCCCTTTTCTACATTAGTCAAGGAGTAGTGTCTTCCTGACCCTACCCTAGTGGAATCACAGGAGGCTCCAATATCAAAAGCCTTCTTCCGCAAACCTGAAGAAAGCTTCCCTGAAGATTGCCTGATCTCAATGTCCCTGAACCGTCGGATCCTCAAAAGGGAAGACAAAAGAGATTCGGAAACGGCTGTCCCTCTAGCCAACCGAATCATGAAAGGGTCATCATCCTACGCAACTCCTAAGCGATTGAAGTCGGGACTGTGTAAACATACCACGAATAGAAAATATGGGCTGAAAATACCCTGTTCATAGGGAGCCCAATCCGAACCAAGAAAGCAGCAGCCTGCAGTTCGGTACACAAGTAGGAGTAAATAGCTGGCACCAAAGCCAACCGCTCTCCGAATGCCATCTGACAAGCTGGAAAAATACAATGCGGCCTAATGTGTGTTCCATCTCCTCCAGCGAATACAACCTCACCCACCCAATAAGTGAGGTAAACCGCGAGATCTCTTCGCAGTGCAATATCAGAATAAATGGCATCTGTACTCCCGAAGAACTTCTTCAAGTCATCTCACATAACGGAGATGTTCTTCAAACCTGGGTTCTTGGCCCTAGCATCTTGGGCCATACCATCAGAAGACTCTCCATCGTCAAAGAAGTTGGAACTACAATTCTTCCAACTGCTATACCGGACTTTCGAGCCCTCCTTCTCCTTCAAAAAATCATAGAAGGTGATGAACTGAAAGTACAAGAGCCTGAACCCCTCAGACTGCTCCTCAAGGACGATGTCGATAGGTATAAACTCCTCATAGAGTTTTCCAAGGATAGGTAGCCCGGTGATGACACTTAATTCCTTCAAAGTAAAACCAATCTCACCATTCGTCACAATGAAGGTGTTGGTTTGTGGAAGGAATGACTCTAGAATGGCCATGAAGGCCTCATCGGAGAAAACCACGGTCTTCCGAAAAGCGCGAACCGCATCGAAGATCCCGCCCTCCCTCAAAATGGCTCCACTAACCTACAGGGTGTGATCAGTCCATGATTCCTAGCTCGAATCAGCACTGAAACGGCCACGAAGTCAAAAAGGCTTCACCCAATTGCTACCGTCACCCCAGAAAATACCAAGGCCAACCGGTCTCAAATTGACGGACGGGTGGTAGGAACCTTGGTAGCCATTAGAAGGCATCAACATGTCCATGCGAACTGGTGACTTCTCCGCATATCCGGAAGGGCCGCCAACCAAAAACCCCAGTCTTTATCACATTGGTCCTCTTCACCCAGCTTGGAGGATCCTCCCTCTTGGGGCACGTGGGAGAAAGACTCATGTGACGCCCCGGAGTCCCACATCGACTATAGAGAGGAAAGTGAATAGGGTTATATGTAAAGTTTACACCCTTACCTTGCATGAGGCCTTTTAAAATCGTGCGGCTCCGGAAAACGTAAGAACTCCGAAGTTAAGCGTGCTCGGGCGGAAGCAGTACTAGGATGGGTGACCTCCTGGGAAGTCCTCGCGCGTGCACACGCCCCGGAGTCCCACATCGACTATAGAGAGGAAAGTGAATGGGGTTATATGTAAAGTTTACACCCTTACCTTGCATGAGGCCTTTTAAAACCGTGCGGCTCCGGAAAACGTAAGAACTCCGAAGTTAAGCGTGCTCGGGCGGGAGCAGTACTAGGATGGCTGACCTCCTGGGAAGTCCTCGCGCGTGCACGCGGCCAAAGCGGACAATATCATGCATGTGTGAAGGGTGGGGCGTTACAACTCATGATCTATATAGTCCGGTTAAAGGTTGACTGGGTGGAAATAGTTCTCTCCTCACCATCAGCTGTGTAAGAGAACTGAAAACATCTTCTTTGGTATGTCAAGTCGTCAGGGACTGCATCGCCAAAGAAAAGGGTAGGCTTAGGCACAACGCTCTGATCGTCCATGACCCAAGGACGGTTGCTTACCATAACTCTATAGAACTCCTCATCCTTGAGAGCGATTAATTGCTGTCTCATCTCATCGCGGTTGAGGGAGTCACACTCTGCTAGGTTTCTCTCCACAAACCGGACCTTTTCCCAGGCCTGCTGTACGGCCACGTTAGGAGACCTGGTAGACCGATGAGGCGCATCAGTAGCAAGCTCTTTGCCCTTGTTCGTTCTGGAGGAACTACCTGCAAAGGATGAAAAAAGGAAAAAATCAATCATTGAAGTGACAGAATTTTGCTAAAAAAAAAAAGAAGAAAATTCTAGCGAAGTTTTCGCATGATTCCAGGACAATTCCGAAGAAAAGGGAGACATCTCGAAGAAGACAAGAAGCTTGAAGATGAGCTCATGAAGCATCCTCAAAGAAGGTTTGAGCTCAAACATTGCTGCGAGATCAAACCAATCTCATCAAATCTCCGCAAGCTTGAAGAAGGGCTCAACATCGTTGCGAGCTCCGAACTCCAAAACTTGCAAAGCTCTTCAAAATCCAGCAAGACCAGGAAAGGGCTCAACATTGCTGCGAGCTCCAAATCCCAAAACTTGCAAAAGATTTCTAGGTACGCATCATCATGCTCCCAATCAATTTACTAAAAATCATGCATTCAAAAATCATCATGCATTAGATGCTAGGAAAACTTTAACCAAAGTTTGATCAATTCCAACCCAACGTGGTCAAAACCAATCAAACTTTGTCAAAGTCAAAATTCATGTTGACTTGACCTAGAGATTCCAGCATTTTATCTTGATGCATAAAAAAAAAAGAGAATGAAAGAAATATGCATGAACATCTTGGAATGCATAAACTTCATTATCATGGTGCATAAACCTCATTATCATGGTGAGCAAAAAAAAAGAGAGAAAAAAAAAGGAGAGAGGAGTTTCAAAAACAAAAAAAAAAATTTTGGACAGCAGGCCGTGGCCCACTGCCACGTGGCTATACGGACATGTCCGTACAAGAAAAGAAAAAAAAAAACGTGCAAAAAAAAAATGCAAAAAAAGGAAGAAGAAAGAGGCAGCACGTGAAAAAAAAGGAAAAAAAAAAGAGAAAACACGTGGAAAAAAAGGAGAAAGAAAAGGCATTCTACATCTACATGGAGTTTCTTGTGAAGGAAGGAAACTTACTTGAAGCCATTGATGGAGAAGAAGAAGAAAAGCTTATAGATCTTTGAAGAAGAAGAAGAATTCTTGATCTTGGAGCACTCTTGAGGACTCTTGCAAAGAAAGAAAGCAAAGAAGCAAAGGTCCAATCTCCTCTTGCTTTTATAGAAGAGAGCAAATCAAAAGAGGAAACAAGGAGAAAAGAAAGGAGGTAAGTGTTACAAATTAGCAACCTTCCCAAAAAGAAAGGAGATTTGAGATATTTACTCCCAAAGAGAAGATTCTTTGAGAAATTTTCTCCAAAAAGAAAGGGAATGAGAAATATTCTCTCCCAAAGAGAGATACTTTGAGAAAATCTCTCCCAAAAGAAAGGAAACTTGAGAGATTCTCTCCAAGTAGAATATTTTTAGATATTCTCTATCGAAAAGAGATAATTTTAGATATTCTTTACAAAATGACACCATATGAGATCTAAGCCATCTTTAAAAGCTTAAGGTCCCATGGGCTAGCCCACATGAGTCAGGTTTGACCACCTAGGCACTAAAAGGGGCTTCCTTTCAAAAAAAATCCTCTTACCAAGAGCATACAAAATGGTTTCATGCCTCTTTTGAGTCGATTGAACCATTCAAAAAAAAAAAAGCCTCATGAGTTTCCAAAAAACTAAACCATCCAACCTCATGAACCAAATTAAGCCAAAATCTTGAAATTGACATTCCACAAAATCCAAACCTGACCCCCCCAACTTGCCACATACAGCTTGTTGGGTCACAAGGTCAAATCCAAACCTAACCCCTCAACTTGTCACATACAGCTTGTTGGGTCACCAGGTCAAAACCAAACCCGACCCCCCAACTTGCCACATACAGCTTGTTGGGTCACAAGGTCAAAATCCAAAAATCAAACCTCGACCCCCTAACTTGCCACATACAGCTCATAGGTCACAAGGTCAAAAAACAAAAAAATCCTTATTGATCGCCTGATGTGCCACATAAAGCCCTTAGGTTCACAAGATCAAAAGGAAAACCCAAAATCCAACCCCCTCATGTCATTTTCAAAACTTTGCCTTGAGATGGTACGTGATCTCTCTCACTGCTATAAAATCCACTTGGAAACTCAAAAGGCTATTAAAAAAAATGCTCAAAGACTCTTGGTCAAATCAGAAGCTCTCCTCCTAGGATTCTCTTCGAGGCACATCGACTCCAAAAGCTACTCGCCGCTATACCAAAAGGGGGCATTAGTTGACACCAAAAAAGTCATTTCGCCTTTTCAAACATCAAGAAGCCGATGAAGCCACATCCTACAACAAAAGGGCGTTGCTGCTTCAAGCATCAGATCTTGTCATAATCAAACAAAAACTGCAAGATCCTTCAAGATAGCCAAAAGAGGGGTTCACATGAAGTTTCGGGCCATTCCGACATCATTTGACCCAACTTCACTCCTCCAGCAGCCAAACAGGCACCCCTGGCGGCGGCGGCGTCAAAGACATCAAAACTTTGATCAGAGAATACGGATGGTTTCAAAATACCTCCAAAAGGCTCCACGTCGAATTTCAGGTCATTCCGACAACGTTTGACCCGGCTTTGACGCTCCGAAAGAAAATCAAGCCCCTCGGCGGCGAGAACCACCGGGACCATTACTCATCAAACGGAGCACCTGGACGGCTTCAACATGCTCCAAAAAGGCTGCACGTCAAATTTCAGGTCATTCTGACAACGTTTGACCCGACTTTGACGCTCCGAAAGAAAATCAAGCCCCTCGGCGGCGAGAACCACCGGGACCACCACCGGGACCATTACTCATCAAACGGAGCACCTGGACGGCTTCAACATGCTCCAAAAAGGCTGCACGTCAAATTTCAGGTCATTCTGACAACGTTTGACCCGACTTTGACGCTCCGAAAGAAAATCAAGGCTACCGGCGGCGGAGCACCCCAGGACCACGACATCCAAATCGGAGCTAATAGATCATCTCAAAATGACTCCAATAGACTCCCTGTCAAATTTCAAGTCAATCGGACATCGGTTGACCGCACATCAAAGCGCAACATCTTCCTCGCTGTGAAATCAAGCCTAGCAGCGACGGGACCCCAAACGGCTTCAAAATTCAAACCAAAGCGCATGGTTGGTCCTATCTGCTACTCAAGAGGCCCCACATCAAATTTCAGGTCATTCCAACATCGTTTGACCTAGTTTCAACTCTTGACAAAAATCGGGAACTCTGCGAGGCAAAGTCTTCAGCTTTTCCAAAAAATAGGAAACTTTGTGCTCTGATTTACACGATTTCTTGTCGAGTTTTCTTTAGGAGAACCAAGCCAAAAAACGAGGAAAAAAGTCAAGAAAAATACAGGAGAAAAAGAGAAACAAAAAGCTCGAAAAACGACCAACAAAGCGGCGACCAAAGGGGAGAAATTCCCCCATGGTCGCTGCATGGTCACCGGCGACCCTGGAAATCCGGGTCGCCGGATTTCCGCCAAAAGGCCCTTTTTCCGATTCTTTTCGCACTTCGGGAGTTCTAGACCCTGTGATTTCCTGAAAATCTAATTTTCAACGCTGGGAAACGACTGATCGTCGTCGACATCTCGGATCCACCGTCAAAAGCATGAAATCATCATCGATCGTTTCAAGATCCCCAACCGGCCGACCAAGAAAGTACACTTTATGTCCGACCGATCGAGAAATCGACAAGACAGATGTCAACAGCCCGCTGGTATCAACCAATGTCTGAAGTTGTATGATCATCCGACATCGATCAACATGAAGATCCATCGGCGATCATCACAAGAAGAATTCCAAAAGACGAGGCACGGCCCGCGACTCTTCAAATCCCCGGCGACCACTTAATGTTGTTAATTGACCATACTAAATGCGGTCATTAACTCATTACTTTGGACGGCCCAATCAGATTCAAAGAAATGGGAGTTACAAGTCAAAGTCATCATGACATTAAAGTTATGAAACTCCTCTCATCATGGCGATTAAAGGCGATTAAAAGCCCATCATTCTCCATCGGCCAATCAGATTCAAGGAAAAAGGAGTTACAAAATCAAGAAATAAAAACTTGTAACTCCTCCCATTATGAAGCTTTAAAGCCATCAATGCTCATAAACCCTCCTAATGGCTACCAGAGGCCTATAAATAGGAGACCATTTCTAGAAGAACAGATCCATAAATCGATCAAGAAATCCATCTAGAAAAATCAGAGAGAATTAGCCAGGAAGATCATCCAGAAGCCCTGCTACTCTGAAGAAACTCTGCTGCAACAAACATCAAAAGGTGATTGAAGTCCCTTGGGGGGCACTCCCCCCCAAGAAAAAGCCTTCTCTTCTCCTATTCAACATGGCCAAGACGTGGCTCTTCAGCCCATCTCTTCGTTTTTTATTGGGTATATGACCTTCCCTTGGTCCTTATCCTCTAAAAAACTTAAGTCCAAGCCAAGCCAAAGATTCAAAGCATCAAGCGTTCTCATCTGAAGGACGATGGCGAAGTCCATACATGACTTGAAAACGTCGATCTGAACGGGTCCCCGCAATCTCTTGAGAAGTCAGATTCCCTTTCTTACTTTTTTGTTGTACTTTGTATTTTCTTTAAGAGACAAAAAAATCACATTTCTCTTCTTTCTTCATTGATGAGATTTGTAAATCGCCTTCTACGGCACAAATCGCCTTCTACGGCACAAATCGCCTCATACGGCACAAAATCGCCTTTCACGGCATCTAAAAAAAAATTGTCTCTTTTCTTAAATATATGTGCAATGGAAAGTTAGAAAAAAGGTTGATTTCCTTTCTACTTGCGAAGGTGAATCTCCGGATCACCATTTCTAAATTCCAAGTAGAATAGAAAATCTGGCATACCCGTACAAAAATGTCGATGCGCTTTTTTCTCCCCATTTCTTCCCTCCATCCGGATCTTGTCGATGACCCCGAGGACAAATGGGAGAGGAGAGGAAGGAAAATCGGGCCCATCAATCTCTAAAAACTGGATCGGAAAAGAAAAACCAAACCGAGTTTGCTGCCCATATCGTTGGCAAAGCCAGAAGACGCCAGAAGTAGGCAACCAAAATTCATGTCAGACGACCGGTGACTCGCAGCGTCTCCCAGATGCGAAGACATTAGGAGGATTCTCCCGCTCCTTCAAGACAAGGACATCAGATTAACCACTCCTCTGACTCTTTATCCAAAAGAATGAGCTCCAGCTCGGTCACCAAGACGATATCCTCATTCGATTCTCGAAGGATGAACGTCTTGGTTACAATTTGTTAGACCTCGACCCAGACTAATTTGATTAGTGAGTGTTTAGTGTGTGTTTAGTCTTAAGTGGGTTTAGTTATCGTTGGGTTAGAAATAATTAGTTTTAGCCCTGGATATAGCTTTGGGAATTTTGAGAACATAAGTGTTAGTCACACACTCAGGAAGGCCTAAATGTACGTGTAAGCTTGGGACGATCGTATTGGTTTCCATTTTTAATTGTGATTTTGATTTCACTTGAGTGGTTTTACTATTTGTTACAACTTTCGTTTTCAGCCCATTCATGTTTGAAGCCCAGAACCCAAGTTCTAGCCCAAAAAGGGTAAAGTTGTCTTTTATACACAAATCTGGACACAAATTTCGAAATCTCAAAACCATGACAAAAATATACTTTTTAGAAACTAGATATTTCGAGGATCATTTTATCCTTCTTCATCGAGTTCACTCGAGGCCCGCAAGATCATGTTTTTGTCAATGCAAGGTTTAGGCTCATTGGGGCCCATTTGCTAGGGTTTTAAGTTAACTCCTCTCCTTCCCTCTTTTCATTTGCAAACCCTAACCCTAGAGCAGCCAAGGAGAGAAAGCCTTTTCTTTCCACTTTATTTCTCTTGAATGATTAAGCTAGAAGACTCCAAATGAGATTCCAAGACCATCATCTTCTTCCTCTCATCCTAAGCTTCCCATTGATACAAGTTTCTTGAAGTTTTTAGTTGGACAAGATCTCCATTTTCTTCCTTCTCTGTTGTTTGTGCATTTCTTGGTAAGAACTCCAACCCATCTTTTTAATGGAGCCTTTTTTGTTCCAAAAGATCTTGTTTTTCATGTTTGCAAACCCTTTGATGAAAATGGGTTCCTTGTTTTCAAGTTTGAGTGAGTTTTGAATGGTTTTCATGGAGTTTTTGTAGCCTTTTGTTTAGCTTGAGTGGAAGTGCTTGAACGAGGTTGTGACATCTTGGACTAAGGCAAGTAACCAATCTAGGATGGATGATAGCATGTGTGCATATGATTTGTTTACCTTTCATTCTTCTTATTTCATTGGAAATCTATGTCTTGAATGGAAATTTTGGGGATTTTGTTTTAGATTGAAGAATGGGAATGTGATGTCTCAAGTTGTGCTATGAAATGTGTGTTTTACCCCTTGGAGAGCTTGTAGGCTCAGGGAAGTGCAGGTTGAAGGAGAAATAAGAAGAAGGGAATAAGAAATGTGAAAATCTGACTTGAAATGCACTGTCCGTGCAGTGTCGGTCAGCTATTGGCTGACCGAAATTTCCATTTTGGTCGACCGACAGCCAACCAAACTCAGTCGGCTCCTTTTCCCGAGACCTGTATTTCGTTCGGACAGACTTCGGTCAGCTGTCGGCTGACCGACACTTTCACTTCGGTCGACCGACAGCCAACCGAAGCCAGTTTGGCTCCTTTTCCCGAGAGCAAAGGTAATCTGGGTAAATCTGTCGGTCAGCTCGTAGGTCAGCTGTCGGCTAGCCGACATTCCCCACCTCGGTCAACCGACAGGTGACCGAGAGGTGACCGAAACTCCATTATGAGCTATTTCAGAAGGATCTCTACAAGAATGAAAACTAGAATATGTTATGGGACTTTTAGCCTGACATTGTGTGATTGAAACCGAAGATGTCTTTAACTTCAGGGGCACCTACTTCTCTTACAATTTCAATAATTGGGTTTCAATTACACAAGGGTCAGCCAAAGGTCCTTACATACGCTTGATAGACTTTGCTTTTGAACTTTAGTTTTGATGCAACAAGTATTATCGTGTAATCGTTTTGTAATTAAGTATAAGCTCGTTTGAAAATTGTTTTGAGGATAAAAAGGGGATCACTTCTTAAGCGTGTTTTGCATATGTATACTTATGCCTCTTGCTAGTCGTGTCTTGTTTAGTTCTGACAAGTGATTTCCCCCTTCAAGCTTGATTTGTTTTAAGACGTGTTTCGTTGTGTTTCGTGCATTCATGAATTTAAGTGAACACCACTGAGCTTGGACTGCCCTTTCAGTTTGATCCACTGTCTGGGGGTCCTTAAACATGTGGACTATCTGCAAATTGGTCGTGTATTTTATTACACATCATGCGTGTCCGGTTCCGCGGCCGGAATCCCCGTATTTGTGGGAATCGTGTTGTGATTATATTATGTATATCGTGCTTGTCGTGTGTGCTTGCTCTTTTCATTAGAAATGATAGAGAAAGGATGGGCTCATTGTGGAATGTGACTATTCATGATATTACGTACTCAAATCACGTACCCCAATCACCGAGGTGTTGACCTATAATTGGCCTCACTCATTGGTGACTCAAAGCAAATGAATAGATAGAAACTTGAGTTCATTAATGTCTCAGGATTGTGAGCCTATTGCTAGGGAATTATGAGAGCATACCTTAAAGTAAAGACAGTGTATATAAGGTGCATCTCATGGTCCTTCAATACATCCAATGTACCAGCACCATGATCCAGAATCTTACATTCTAATGATCAAGACAAGTCACACTATCTCATAGTGATCAAAGTACTACAACCTTGTCAGATGAGATGCCCAATCTCATCACTGGTTGTGAAGATATTTAAGTATAAGATTTGCAATACATGTCTCCTGTATGTGGATCTCATCCACACACATATATTACATCTAGTATACTTGTGGACTCCGATTCATCTCATGAATCATTATGTCATTCGTATTGGTTATGTGCAAGTATATAATTAAACACCATTCGTCTCATGAAAAGAAAACATGATTGTATTGATAAATAAAGAAATTAATCAATTTATTACATCATATACTTGGTATTGAGACCATAAAACTAACAATCTCCCACTTGGGCTCAATGCCAATCAGGATTGCATCTCATGCTCATCCTGTCTACATGCTGCCCAAAGACTTTGGTGGTCAAAGGGTTAGTAAAAGGATCTACCAGATTGTCCGCAGAGGCTATCTTGGTGATAGCAATGTCACCTCTTTGCACAATCTCTCTGACCAAGTGATACTTCTTTTGTACGTGCTTTTGGCTTTTATGGCTCCCAGGTTCCTTGAACTGAGCGACTGCCCCGCTGCTGTCATAGTAAACTGTGAGCGGCTGTCGTGCCAAAGGTACCACTCCAAGTTCCAAAAGGAATCTTTTGAGTCATACTGCTTCCTTAGCTGCTTCACAAGCCGCTACATATTCAGCCTCAGAAGTGGAATCAGTGGTACATTCCTGTTTAATACTCCTCCAGCTGATGGCTCCTCCGCCAAGCATAAACACATAACCAGAGGTGGATTTCCTGGAATCCTTATCTGACATAAAGTCAGAATCTGTGTATCCGACTGGAATCAGCTCATTACTGCCGTAAATCAACATGTAATCTCTAGTTCTTCTCAAGTACTTGAGGATACATTTTACAGCAATCCAATGGCCAGGACCTGGGTTAATCTGCTGACTAAGCCCACTGCATGACAGATATCCGGTCTAGTACATAGCATAGCATACATGAGGCTACCAACAGCCGAAGCATATGGAATTGTTCTCATTTGCTCCTTTTCCTCCGGGTTCTTGGGACCCTAATCCTTGGAAAGGTGCACTCCATGCCTAAAAGGTGTGATACCCTTCTTGGAGTCCTGCATAGTATACCTTACCAGTACCTTATCTATGTAAGCAGCTTGAGATAAGCCAATCATCTTATTTTTTCTGTCTCGATGGAGTTTGATCTGTAGGATGTAACTAGCTTCTCCCAAGTCCTTCATATCAAAAGTCATTGCTAACCAAACTTTTACTATTGATATCATTCCTTTATCCTTCCCAAGGAGAAGGATGTCGTCGACATATAAAATCAGAAAAACTACCCTGTCACCGTCATTTTTCATGTACACACATGACTCATCTGGATTTTGACTAAAACCAAATGATTTGATTGCCCGGTCAAAACGAATGTTCCAGCTTCGGGATGCCTGCTTCAATCCATAAATGGACTTCTACAGCTTGTAAACTCTTTGCTTTTGGTTACTCGCTATAAAACCGCCTGGCTGCATCATATAGATGTCTTCCTCAAGATGGCCGTTGAGAAACGCCGTCTTGACATCCATTTGCCAAATCTCGTAATCAAGATGAGCCGCTATGGATAAGAGTATCCGAATGGACTTGAGCATGGCTACCGGCGAGAAGGTTTCCTCATAATCGATACCCTCTTTCTGAGTATACCCTTTCGCAACAAGCCTGGCCTTAAAGGTCTCAACTCTTCCATCTGGTCCTCTTTTTCTATTGCAGACCCACTTGCACCCAATAGGTTTGATATTGGCAGGCAAGTCCACAAGTGTCCAGACCTGATTAGAGTACATAGACTCCATCTCAGCTTTCATAGCATCTTGCCAAATTACCCGAATCTATGTCATTAATTGCTTCATCATAGTTATAGGGATCATGTTCCAGTTCTTCCGGGATTGCCGCGTATGACTCTCCCAAGAATGAGAACCTATTAGGGCGCCTGATTATTCTCCCACTACGACGAGGCACTGGTGTAACTACTGGGTCTGTTAAGGGCGGTTCTTCCTCAAGTTCGGTTATACTTGGATTTGGAATTGATTGTTCTTGAATCTCTTCCAAGATCACCTTTTCTAAAGATTTCCGGTCCATCATATAATCTTCCTCCAGAAAAATCGCATTGGTGCTGACTAACACTTTCTGCTCTCTGGGATTATAGAATAACCAACCTTTAGTTCCTTTAGGATATCCTACAAACATGCATACTTCCGACTTCGTTTTCAACTTATCCGTCTTTACCTTTAGCACATGTACCGGACAACCTCAAATGTGTAAATGTTGTAGACTAGGCTTTCGCCCAGACCATAACTCCCGGGGAGTCTTAAGTACAGACTTAGATGATACGAGGTTTAGTACATATATCGCAGTATCCAAGGCGTATCCCCAAAAGGAAATAGGTAATCCTGAGAAACTCAACATAGACCTAATCATATCTAAAAGAGTCTGGTTCCTTCTTTCCGCTACTCTATTCTGCTGAGGCATACCAGGAGCAGACAACTGAGATAGGATCCCAATTTCTGATAAGTATCCCATAAAATCACCAGAGAGATATTCCCCTCCTCGATCTGATTGAAGAGTCTTGATACTTTTACCCAATTGTTTTTCGGCGTCCGCTCGAAACTCTTTGAACCTTTCAAAAGCCTCGGACTTACGGTGCATAAGGTATATGTATCCATATCTTAAGTAGTCATCTGTGAAAGTGATGAAGTACTCATATCCTCCTCTGGCTCTGACATTAATGGGTCCACACACATCAGTATGCACTAATTTCAATAAATCTTTGGCCCTATTGCCCTTGGATGAAAAGGGTCTTTTGGTCATTTTGCTTTCCAGACAGGACTCACAGACAGGCATTGGTTCTACAACCAATGAAGGCAAGATACCATCTTTCACTAGCCTGTCAATCCTATTTAGGTTTATATGACCTAGCCTCAAGTGCCAAAGTTTTGTTGGATTAGATGAAGGTGACCTTTTTTATGATGGCCTATTAATTATTTCGGTATCATGTATCTCATACATTGTGGGAGTTAACAGATAAAGTCCATTGGTTACCTTGCCAGAACATATAAAAGTACCGTTCCTCTTTATGACAACTTCAATACCAAAAGTAATAGAATAACTTTTATTCACCAAACTAGAAACTGAAATTAAATTCCGTCTTAAAGACGGTACATATAGAGTGTCTGACAAAACCAACTTATTATCTTGAAACATAAAGTAATAACTCCTATTGAGACCGCATCCGCCTTAGCATCAGATCCTAGGTTGACAATGATTTCGCCGTCACTGAGTCTCCTGGTTTCCCTGAACCCCTGTAACGAATTACATTTGTGATTAGTTGCCCCGGAGTCCACACACCAAGATTCTAAAGTACCAGTCGGAAAACTAACTTCAAAAGCAAGTGACTCAATCATACCTGAGGTCTTCTTCTTAGACAAATAATCTGGACAATTCCTTTTCCAATGTCCTGTCATACCACAATGGAAACACTTTCCTTTTGTCCCCGACCCCTTAGCTTTGCCAACAACACCATTAGGACCATTCTCCACCTTAGGACCCTTCAAAACTGATTTCTTCTTTCCTTTTCGCCCTTTGCCTTTCGGTTTGGACTTGGCAAATGACTTTTCTGTCATTAGGGCAGTTGGCTTCTTCTCATAATCCCTTCAGTCACCACCAGCTGGCTAGAAAGCTCAGCTAGAGTCAGATTCAACTTATTCATATTATAATTGACCTTGAAATTGTTGAATGACTCTGGTAGTGACTCAAGGATTATGTCAATCTGTGATTCTGCATCAATCGCAGCCCCCAAAACATCCAACTCATTCAATGAGTCCATCATTTTCAACATGTGGTCCTATACTGGTGTGCCTTCAACCATCTTGGTGCTTATAAGCACCCTCATAGCAGCCTGTCTAGCAAGCTTGCCCTGTTCTGCAAACATCTCCTTTAAGTTTGATATAATATCATATGCAATCTTATAGGATTGATGTTGGTGTTGCAAAACACTAGACATGGATGCCTGTATGTAACATCGGGCCATCTCATCGTCTTTGGCCCATTTGGCGTAAAGTTCCTTTTCTTCCTGTGATGCTTCCAGCATTGGCTCATCAAGGGGGGGTTTGGTAAGGACATATTTATATCCTGAAGCTGTCAGGACTATATCTAGGTTCCGTTTCCAGTCTACATAGTTGGATCCCACCAACTTTTTCTGGTTGAGGATGGTCGCAAGTGGATTGAAAGTATTTGAATTCATGCTTGAAATACTGTAGCACATAACTATACATTCAATTAATGAATTTAAATGACATTAGGGTTTAGTATTCTACCAAATTTATATGGAATCCTCATAACCACTAAATTCAGAATACATCGAAATCCCAATCCCCGGGGTATGCCTCCTTGGGGAGTGCAAATACCACCTAGATTGGTGCGGATCAAAGTTGGTCAAAATTAGGATTAAGACTAACTATCCATAATCCCCTTCATTCATTATTATCTGGGTATCTCATGCCAAATAATGAATGACTCCCGATTAGCTTCGGTTTCTAAAATAAATGAAGCAAATCCTTGGGGATACTACATCATTATTTTAGTTAAGTGTGACCCACCAACTAGCATTGCATGACAACCGTTGCGGGCAGCTCCTCCTTGGAGAGTGGGCCCCCGCCCCGTCTCACCAACACTATCCATAAGAGATCCATATCTAGTAACCGGAAAAATAAAAGCCCTCCATGGGGAACGGCCATTCTCAAGATGGCGTGAGGCTAACACTTTCCTTACAATGGACCTATGGTGGAAAACCATGGGAATTTCTAAATATAAACGCCCCGCTCCCACTTAATATTTTAGAATTGAGCATTTATCTTAAGGTACATGGGCCCACATATATACATATCAAATCATCTCATGATATGGCCAATGATTGGTTCCAAGTCAAGTTATTTTAAGGAAAGTTCAGTTTCTAAATTAGTGTTACCAATGGATCCATCTCATGGGCCCATCAACTCTAATTAGACCTCTTTCCAAAAATTAATTTGATTTGACCAATTTTGGTAACTTGCTATGTTTGGATCAGATTTGGAAATATTCTAAATTAAGCATGCATCCATAAATAGAAAGTGCTAAAATCAGAAACTAGTCCTCTCCTCCACATGGCCCTAGCTGAATAGACTTCTTGGACTTCTAGACTTTCCAAAACTTTGGAATTCCTCAAACTCTTTGGGCAACTCCAAAACTCTTTTGGTAATTTTCAAGCTCTTTGATTAGGAGTCCAACATCGCTTTCCTCCTTCGTCTCGGACATCGCCAGAATTTACAAATTTAGAAAAAATTACATAAATTCCTATGCCTCGATTATGAGACTTACATGGTAATCTAAACATGGAAATTAAAGGGCTATAGGGAAATTCAACATGCCTTGCCCTTTCACGGGAAACCAAGGAAACCATGACGCCCTTTACATTTAGCCTTAAATAAACCAATAACCATAAATAGAAAGCAAAAGACTTATGGGCCATATGGAGAGGACATGATCATCTGCAAGTTAGTATCTCATACAAAAAAGCATCTCACAAAACCAGGTTACCAAACCACAATGAAAAAATAAGATGCCAAAAGTAGCCACCCTTTTAATACATGCACTTCGCAGAGGGGGTCCGGGGATGTTCCCCGGTGGGGATCGAGCTGTGTTCCCGTGTCAATCGCCCAGAGGGCTCGGTCGACCGACCCTACAGGCACCCGGTCGACCAAGCACGAGGCCAGGTCGACCCGCCTGACGAAGGCAGAAAATTGGGTTTTTTCAATTCGAGTCCAAACACCTCCAAAACAGTTTTGAAGGCTCTCAATGGCATCCTACCATCCTTCCATCATAATTAAACCCTTTTGTGACTATCCAAATTTAAACATGGATTTACTACATAAAGTAAACAAACACAATCATAACTGATCCTTACATAGTCCTAGGTCTATCCTCTTCGCATCTCATGCAAAGATTAGATCTAGATCGCTGATCTAACATGATTAGAGATGAGGTATGGCTCTGATACCAATTGTTGGAAAATAGATGGGCCATTCAGATAGGTTTCAAAAACTTTTGACCCACTTAATGCAGGGCTCAATTATCTAGAAGGCAACAAACCCAATCCAGGATGCAATTCCTCAAACTCATAAATCATGTACAACAATATATCCTATCTAAAAGATAGAAAACAACACTTAAACATGCAACCACGAAATCTACAACATACAAGGATGTAGATTATACCTTTGGAGCCTAGTAGTGCTCTAATGGAGAATTTGAATTCTTTCTTTGATGATGAACGCTTTCACTTAATCAAATCAGAATCTCCAACAACTTTTGATCTTCCACGCTATGACCCGTATCAGATTCTCTTTTCTCAAGAAGATGGTGGAATCTCCAAGAGAAAACCCTAAGGAAACTAGAAGAGAACTAGAAGAGGGAAGTGATGTGCAACAACTTGCACAAGAGAGGAAGATGATGATGGGCGTGAATCCCTGGGTGGAATCAATGCATGGGACGTCCAAGCCTCCTCTTTCACCTTTTATAACACTTAAGCAACCTCCTCTTACTAATTGAAATAGAAGTCTTACTTCCATAACAATTAGTTGCTTACTAAATCACAATTAGAAATCTTACTTCAAATATGATTAGTAACTTCCTCTTTTACTAATTAAAATAAGAGTCTCACTTCCATTAATAATTAGTAACTTACTATTACCACTATTAGAAGTCTCACTTCAAATAGAAATAGTAACTTTCTATTTCCTTTTAGAGTTCTACTATAATTAGTATCTTTCTAATATATTGGGCTAGCGTGGGGACCACTAGGGGTTCCTTAGAAAGCTGGCTCCAACTGGGACACGCGACCCCACATCTCATGTGCAATCCGGGCCCATAGTTTATTGCAAATAACTCCACTATATAAATGCAATTGAACTCCAGTCTTAGGAATATATTACAATGAAGACCCTAAACTTCCCAATTACCACAAGTAGGCCCCTCCATCTATATCCATGGATCAATTGGACCTGTCCACCAAATTAAATCCATATCTTATTATCCTTGAGCCCCAATTAATTATAGTGATCATTTGGTACCGATCCAATTAACTCTTAATTGGAATGGGTGCGCACTTACCAATGATAAATCCATTAATTGACACAAGGGGATATTAAAGATAGATTCCATCTTGACCATTGAATGTTCCCACAGCTCTACTATCACATACCCAAATCACCGAGGTGTTGACCTACAATTCGCCTCACTCATAGTGACTCAAAGCAAATGAATAGATAGAAACTTGAGTTCATTAATGTCTCAGGATTGTGAGCCTATTGCTAGGGAATTATGAGAGCATACCTTAAAGTAAAGACAGTGTATATAAGGTGCATCTCATGGTCCTTCAATACATCCAATGTACCAGTACCATGATCCAGAATCTTACATTCTGATGATTAAGACAAATCGCACTATCTCATAGTGATCAAAGTGCTGCAACCTTGTCAGATGAGATACCCAATCTCATCACTGGTTGTGAAGATATTTAAGTATAAGATTTGCAATACATGTCTCTGAAAGTCCTTGGAATCCTTACCCTAGAGGGGGGGGGGGTGAATAGGGTGAGCTACAATTGACCAATTTAAAAAAAAAATTAACTTCTTAACAAAAACTAGTCACATGTGATGATTAATCAAACAATATGCGGAAGCTAATAAACACAATCACCACAAAAGCAAGCACCACAACACCAAGGTTTATAGTGGTTCGGCCTCAATGCCTACATCCACTACCGACTTGTGATCTAATCACCCCACCGGATTTCCACTATTTATGCTTTTTACTAGGCTAAGCAATAACCCTTACAAAGTTGTTTTTCTAGGCTAAACAACAACCTCTCAATGTGCTTTTCTAGGCTAAGCAATAACCTTTACAAGATGCTTTTCTTAGGCTAAGCAATAACCTTTACACAATGCTTTTCTTAGGCTAAGCAATAACCTTTACAAATAAAGATTTCTCTAAGAAGGTGTCTTTACAAAAGAACACTCCAAGAGATACAATTTAAGCACAATGGAATTGCCTCTTAAATAGGCTAATGTGAAAGTGAAATTCCAATTACAATCATACACTAAAACAAGTTAAAGTGTGTGCACAAGTGTATGAAAGTTCTACTTCAATCAATTTCTACAATGATGCTCCTAAATGAATGCTTGATGCATTTTAAAATCAAAGCTTATAAAAAGATGATTGAAGATAAAACTAATCACATGAAAGATTCAAACAACCTAAAGAATTAAGCTAACACAAGTTGTAAGAATATTAAAATCTAAGAATGCATGTGATTTAGACAAGAGTGATTGCAAACCATTCTAATATATCAATGAAGATAATGAGTTTGCAAAACAACTCTTTAAAAGCTAGAAATCATGCATAAGTGAAAATACAAAGATTTAAGCATGCATGGATTTCATTTTAATGGAAATCAAAATACAAGTAAAGTGTACCTTTTTAAAACTCAAGTAATTGATTTCCAAATAGCCCTCTAGCCTTTCCAACTTCTTCCACTTTCTTTGGCTCCAATATGGTCTCAAAGGTTCATGGTTCAAGCCTTTTGAAAGTTGGAAAATGAATGGACTTTATAATGAAAAACAGTCCAACGGCTAGTCCTCGGTCGACCTGCAAACAGGTCTCGGTCGACCGGCAACATATAACGGTCAAATTTCTGACCGTTGGAGCACTATGACCCTGACGGCCTGCAGTGTTCCCGGTCGACCGGGACCTTTGCGCCGGTCGACCGGCGACACTGCCGGGACCAAAAAATTCTAACTTTTGCAATTAACAAAGTTTTACTTGGTGGAACTTTGGGCCATTTAATCAAGCTTAAAAACATGTTTTAAATCATTCTAAGGGTTTTAAAACATGAACCATAAAAAGCCTAAAACATTTTGAAAGATTTAAAACTCATAGGCTAGCTTGATTTTCAAAAACTCTTTTCAAATCAAATGCATCCAAGACTTAAAAACAAATCATGCATAAATCAAAACTTTTACAACTCTTAAAAACCATGCATGAATAAAACAAGATTTCAAGTTTTTATAAATCAATGCATATGTGTGTAAATCAAATGATGCTAGAATGATTTATGCATCCATCAAATTGCAATCTACAAAATTCCTAACAGTCTCCTGTATGTGGATCTCATCTACACACATATATTACATCTAGTATACTTGTGGACTCCGATTCATCTCATGAATCATTATGTCATTCGTATTGGTTATGTGCAAGTATATAATTAAACACCATTCGTCTCATGAAAAGAAAACATGATTGTATTGATAAATAAAGAAATTAATCAATTTATTACATCATATACTTGGTATTGAGACCATAAAACTAACAGGAGATAGATGTATGATGCCCTTCAATGGCAAATTCTTGAAGCGGTACTACCCTTGAAGTCTTACGCCACTAGGTCAGAGCAATGCCTACACGGTCATAGCCTATTCCCAGGTACTTGCTCGTCAAACCCATTCCTTTTGGAATTTTCATCCTTATGTTGAAATTTATAAAAAAAACCTCGAAACAATGCTTACTTTCATAGTTTCATTGTTCAAAAAAAAAAAAAAAAAAACCAAATCCAAGTTTAGGAGCATCTTCCCGGACTTAACCAAAATTTTCGATCCTTCAACCCAAAATTCATGGTTTGAAACAAAAATTAGGACTCAAGAATTTCCACCCGAGTCCGTCCCGACTTTTACAACCAAAAATGGTTTTGAGTCAAAATTTACGACCTTCGTGTCTTTAAACAAAAATGGTTTTTTAGAAACTGTGGGAAAGCGGCGCTCAGTCGATACTCGCAAAGTCCAAAAATCATAAGGAAGCGAACCCCATTCAAAATTCCCAAAATTTCAAAATCGTAAGGATGCGACACCTTGTCGGTACTTGCAAAATTTCAAAAGTCGTGGAGACGCAACATTCCAGTTGATATCCACAACCCAAATTTTCAAAAACCTGAAATTTCAAAAATCATGGAGATGCAACATTCCAATTGATATCCACAACCCAAATTTTCAAAAACCTCAAATTTCAAAAATCATGGGGAAGCAACATTCAGTCGATACCTGCAAAACCAAAATTTTTGAAAGAAGCAAGGAAGTGACGTTCAGTCGAAACCTACACCCCAATCCGCGAAGAGGCGACATTCCATCGATACTCACAAATCGAATGAGCAAGGATGCGACATTCCATCGATACTTGCAATACCATTCATTAGGGAGGCGACTTTTAGTCGATACCTGTATTTTTAAAAAACAAAACCTGGCTTCTACGTAAAAAACAAATCTCGGCTTTTATGCCAAAAAGACAAAAACCTGGCTTTTACGCCAAAAAAAAAACCTAGATTTTATGCCAAAAAAACAAAAATCTCGGCTTTTACGCCAAAAAATAAAAAACCCGGCTTTTACGCCAAAAATCTAAAATTTGGCTTTCGTGCCAACAAAACAAAACTTCGTTTTCAAAAAATCTGGCTTTCAAGCCAAAACGAAAATTTCGGCTTCCATGCCAAAAACAAACTTCGGCTTCCATGCCAAAGAAAAACAAATTTCGGCTTTCATGCCACCTCAAAATTCGGCTCTCATGCCATAAATCTCAAAATTCGGCTTTCATACCCTCTCAAAATTCAGCTTTCATGCCACCTCAAAATTCGATTTTCATGCCATCTCAAAAATCAACTCTCATGCCACCCCAAAATTCGGCTTTCATGCCATCTCCAAAAATTCAGCTTTCATGCCATCTCAAAAACTTTGGCTTCCATGCCACAAACAAATTTTGGCTCTTACACAACAAAATTCGGCTCCCATGCCATCTCAAAATCCATCTTTCAAGCTATAAAAAAAATAAAAAAATAAAACCAGGCTTTCGCCACAAAATTTGGCTCTCAAGCCCAAAACAACCATTTGACAAAAGATTTTCACAAAATGACAACCTTTTGGTCAAACTTTCAAACAAACAATCTCATCCAACTTTTGCTTATTTTCATAAAAAAGAATTTGAATAAAAGGTATATAAAGTACCAAAGATGCTTTTACATGGAGGTACCAAAAAAAAGTGAAGAAACAGAGTTTGTTACAAATCAGGAGTTTAGTCTAACATGGTATTCAACCAAAGATTTAACTCCTCAAGCAGACTCTTGGCCTTAGCCTCTAGGGCTTCAAGGCCACATTTCTTCAAAATCTTTCCATAAAATGCGGCAGAACGCCGCGACCCATCTGCAGCACGGGGAAGTTCTTCCCAAAGAATCTGTCATTGCTCGTACTCCTGAGTCTTCCTCCGGAGATTGCTGTCAGCCTCCTCGACCTGGCGAATCAGAGTCCCCTCTCTAGCACGAGCTTCCACAATGGCGGTCCATTTGGCAGCAGCTTGTTCCCCCAATAACTCAAGACGCTGCCTGGTCTCAACGACCTCCCTATCAAGACGGCGTAGGTCTTCTGTTAGCTCAATAATGGCCAACTCGGTGACATTCCTCTCCCGAACGAATTGCTTCCGAGTCCGCGAGATCTCGTTCAATTCAGACTTGACCTCGCCAGAAGGCTTCAGAAACATCTCATTGAAAAAGTAACCTCTTGGGAAGCTCTTGGTCTCATTCCATTTATTGCCCAGAGTAATGACTTCATCAACAAAATCCTTCGCACTTGCAATGTCTAGACCGACCTCTTCGCTATCAGCAAGGATGTCCTGTACATGCTTGATCATGTAAAAGCCATCCTCCAAATGGCCAGAAGAAAGGGTTTCGACCCATGAGCTCAAAACGCTCTTCAACACTTTCTTCGCATATTGAAGAGATGGCTCGAATGAAGGCTCGCCCCTCTCCGTTGGTCGACTGGCCATGTCATGCCCTGTTGGAGGAGTGATCATCAGACTCTTTCTAATCGGAGACACTGGCGAAGGAATCTCCTCAGAAGATTTCATCTCTGCCGCATTGAAACTTTGAGAAGAAGTCCCTACTTCTGGTTCAACTACAGGCATCCCCTGCTCTGACCCTGAAAAAGATGGGGGAACTTCTCCTGTTACCACACAACCTGCCAGCAAAACAGAAAAAAAAGGTATGAATATGATCATGTTGAAAAAATCATTATCATTAAGGTTATTACTACAAATACCTTCTTCAACGATCGGCAGAATACTTTCTGCCTCCATGAGTTCATCCGAAGCATCATCAAAGGTCGCATCCATAAATGGCTCGAAATCGTCGGAATCCTGTGGCAAGTCAGCTGGCAAGAAAACAAGCAATATGTTAGCAAATGACAACATAGATAAGAAAAAAAGGAAAATACAAAGAAGTCATACTAGGCGAAGATTCTGGAATCACTCAAGAGTCCCTCGGTTCTTCAGATGCCGCAATCGGATCCGTCGCTGCCTCATCGGCCGGAACCTCAGGCATCACAAAATCATCAACTCCACTGAAAAGGGGAGAGAAGGCAAATCAAAACAAAAAAATCTCAATGAAAGAAACGGAAAGAGAAAGAGGAAGAATCATACCTTCACTAACGGTCTCTTCCTCTCAGCTCCTTTTTTCCGGAGGCTCATCAGCGTCCCCTGATATCTCTTCAGCAATGGTGGGAGGGACTTTTGGATCAGGAGAGTCTTCGTACCGCCTCTTATTACGGCACTGCCCTCTCTTCCTCTTGCTTCTATAGGTTGGTTTACTTGAAGTACCCGCCCCATCGTCAAAGTCAGGACCTTCACTTGACTCCTCGCCGGATGGTCTGCTCCTCCCAGTGGACTCCAAGGAAGCCTTCGTTCATTCTGCTTGCATCCAAGCGTCGATCTCGGCCTCCTCCTCCTCTACCTGTTTGAACACCTCACCAGGTATCTCTTGTATAGCTCCTGATCTGATGATGTCCTGTTCACCGAGAAAGCCTATCTAGTGCTCCTCTCCAGAAAGGAAAGGCAGAACTTCCTCTCATCGGACTCCATCTGATCTGCCACGACCCTTCCCAAAAGATTGCTTGACTTCAAGCTCCTTCTTGGAAAGCCCCTGGTACACTGAAAAGCTCTCCACGAACCACTTCGTGAAACCAGCAATCCGAGAAGTGGGCAACTCATGATAGGAAATCATGGCGGTAGTGTTGACACCAAAAATGTCACTTTGCCTCTTCAGCCTCAAAAAGCCACAAGAAGCCGCTTCCTACTACAAACAAGCAATGCTACTTCAAGCATCGGATCTTGTCAGAATCAAACAAAAACTGCAAGATCCTTCAAGACAACCAAAAGAGTTCACATGAAGTCTCGGGCCATTTCGACATCATTTGACCCAACTTCACTCCTCCAATAGCTGAGCAGACGCCATCGGCAGCGGTGAAGCCAGAGACCCTGACACACAAAACAAAGTACACAGTTGGCCCCAAGATGCCACCAGGAGGCTCTACATCAAGTTTTAGGCTATTCCGACATCATTTAGCCTAACTTCACTCCTCCGGCAACCAAACAAGCGCTCCTGGCGGCGGCGGCGTCGAAGACATCAAAACTTCGATCTGAGCCAACGGATGGTCTCAAAATACCTCCAAAAGGCTCCACGTCAAATTTCAGGTCATTCCGGCGACGTTTGACCCAACTTCGACACTCCGAAAGAAAATCAAGCCCCTCGGCGATGAGAACCACCGGGACCATTACTCATCAAATAGAGCACATGGGCGGCTTCAACATACTTCAAAAGGGTTGCACGTCAAATTTCAGGTCATTCCGACAACATTTGACCTGACTTTGACGCTCCGAAAGAAAATCAAGGCTACCGGCGGCAGAGCACCCCGGGACCATGATATCCAAATCAGAGCTAATGGATCATCTTAAAATGACTCCAACAGGCTCCCCGTCAAATTTCAGGTCAATCGGACATCAGTTGACCGCACATCAAAGCGCGACATCTTCCTCGCGGCAAAATCAAGCCTAGCAGTGACGGGACCCCAAATGGCTTCAAAACTCCAACAAAATCCCATGGTTGGTCCTATCTACTGTTCGGGAGGCTTTACCTCAAATTTCAGGTCATTCCGCCATCGTTTGACCTAGTTTCGACTCTTGACCAAAAATCGGCAGCTCTACGCGGCAAGGTCTTCAGCTTTTTAAAAAATAGGAAACTTTGTGCCCCGGTTTTGCATGACTTCTCGTCGGATTTTCTTCAGGAAAATCAAGCCAAAAAATGAGGAAAATGTCAAGAAAAATGCAGGAGAAAAAAAGAAAAAAAATGCTCGAAAAACTGCCAACGAAACGGCGACCAAAGGGGACCAAACCCCATGGTCATCGGCGACCATAGATGCATGGTCGCCGGCGACCCGGGCACCCCGAGTCGCCGAATTTCCGCCGGAGGACCCGTTTTCCTATCCTTTTCGCGTTTCAGGAGTTCCAGCCCCTGTGATTTCCTGAAAATCTGATTTTTGATGCTTGGAAACGACTGATCTCCGTCAACATCACGGATCCGCCGTCAAGAGCATGAAATCATCATTGATCGCTCCAAGATCGCCAACCAGCCGACCAAGAAAGTACACTTCCTGTCCGACCGATCGAGAAACCGATAAGACAGATGGTACCGGCCCACTGTTAGCAATCTATGTTTGAAATTGCATGGTCATCCGACATCGATCATCCGACATCGATCAACATGAAGATCCATCGTTGATCATCGCAAGAAGAATTCCAAAAGACGCGGCACGGCCAGCGACTCTTCAAATCTCCGGCGACCACTTAATGCTGTTAATTTACCCAACTAAATGCGGTCATTAACTCATTATTTTGGACTGCCCAATCAAATTCAAGAGAATGGGAGTTACAAGTCAAATCCATCATAGTATTAAAGCCATGAAACTCCTCTCATCATGGAGATTAAAGGTGATTAAAAGCCCATCATTCTCCATCGACCAATCAGATTCAAGGAAAAAGGAGTTACAAAATCAAGAAATAAAAACTTCTAACTCCTCCCATCATGGAACTTTAAAGCCATCAAAGCTCATAAACACTCCTAAATGGCTACCAAAGGCCTATAAATAGGAGATCATTCCAAGAAGACCGGATGAGAAAAATCGAAGAAAAATCAGCCAGAAAGATCGTCCAGAATTCCCAGAAGCTCTGAAGAAATTCTACTGCAACAAATACCGCAAGGTGATTGAAGTCCCTTGGGGGGCACTCCCCCCTAAGGCAAAGCGCCCCCCCCCCCTCCCCCCCCCCCCCTCTTCTCATATTCAACATGGCTTAAACATGGCTTTTCAGCCCGCCTCTTCATTTTTTTATTGGATATAGGATCTTCCCTTGGTCTTTATCATCTAAAAAAAACTGAAGTCCAAGCCAAGCTTAAGAATCAAAGCATCAAGTGTTCTCATCTGAAGGATGATGGCAAAGTCCATACTTGACTTGCGACCGTCGAGCTGAACGTGTCCCCGCAATCTCCTGAGAAGTCAGATCCCTTTTCTTAATTTTTTGTTGTATTTTGTATTTTCTTTAAGAGACAAAAAAAATCAAATTTCTTGTCTTTCTTCATTGATGAGATTTGTAAGTCGCCTTTCACGGCACAAAATCGTCTTCTTCGGTACAAATCACATTTTATGGCAAAATCGCCTCTCACGGCATTAAAAAAAAGAGCCCTGTCTCTTTTCTTAAATATATGTGCAATGGAAAGTTAGAAAAAGATTGATTTCATTTCTACTTGTGAAGGTGGATCTCCGGATCACCATTTCCAAATTCCAAGTAGAATAGAAAATCTGGCATACCCGTACAAAAATGTTGATACCCGCCTTTCCCCCCCTTTTTTCCCTCCATTCGGCCGTCTCGGTAGCCCCGGGGATGGATGGGGGAGGAAAGGAAGAAATCGGGTCCATCAAGTTGGTATACTCGGTGGGACACCGTTCATTTGAGAACGCGATGCTTGAATTCTTAGGCACCTTCCTAGTTGGTGGCCTATGTTGGATCTTGCATCCAAAAAAAAAAAAACTTGAGATGGGATTTTTGGAAAATTTCTACCTTTGAACCTATTTCCATTCTTTCTCATTTCAAAAAAACAAAATCCGATTTCTTTTTTTGGATTCAATTTTGAGAAACTTTGATCATCTCCTCTTTGAACTTGATAGCTCACAGAAATGTTCGCAGCTATTGTTCTTATCAGGGAATGGGCCATCTTTTCTCTTTGATGAGTCCGATAGGGATTTCCAAAAAACTCTTCAAACAAAATTTTGCTTTTTTTTTTAATCAAATTTGAGGAAGTTTGGTCCCCTCGTTTTCGGATTTAGCGCTCGCAGAAATGTTTGAGCCCTTATTCGGATTGGGACACCGCTCGTTCTCTTTGATGAATCCATAAAAAAAAATCAAAAAATTTTCAAAACCCACAAGGTTGCACCAATTGCGTTCTTTGACCAAAGTGGATCTAAGAAAAGCCTTGTCCAGAGTGTGGAGACAGCTAGACTGTTCGAGGCAAGGGTCCTCCAAACGGGTTCAATAAGTAATCCTACCCTTACCTGGGGGCTGATCTATCTTCTAAGGTTTCATAAGACCGAATTGAAAACCTTTGTGTTTCTTTCAAAAAAAAAAAAAAAACCTTAAAAAAAATCGTCATTTTTGGGTTTACATCTAAGAAATCTTGGTTCATTCCCTTTCGGATAAAAGCTCGCGGAAATCGCTTATAGCTTGCGTTCGGATTGGAAAACCATTTGCTCTCTTTTATAAATCCGATTTTGACCTTTCAAAAATCCCATCTCGTGTCTATTCCAATGATGCGATTTGCAACATTTGTGCCTAGCGGTGCTAGTACGCCCTTCCGAGTCTACTGTATTCGCAACCGACACATTTGTATCTCCAACCTTATATCATCTTACCTCGAGTGAGACTCGCTTCTCGGTAATTTGAATTAAGGTCTACAATTGCTTCTAGCAGTCACTGGAATGCTCGCCCTGAGCTTCATGTACTTGCGTTCAGAACAATTTATCCTCTATGGCTTTTTGCCTTCTTCACCTCGGTTGGACTGGGCCATGTTCCCTTGAGCGATTTGAAAAGACAAAACCATAGTTCTTTCCATTTATGATCACTATATTCTTGTGATTACTGATGGGTCAGGCCCAAATGACTCGGTCCACAATGACGGGTCAGGCCTAAGTGACCCGAGTTCGTGATAAGCCGAAGTCTAAATCCATTCGTTGAAACTTGGGTCCAGATCCGCGAAGCGACGAAGTTGAAAGTCCTTGGGATCCTAACCCTAGAGGGGGGGGGTGAATAGGGTGAGCTACAAATGTGACCAATTTAGACCAATTTTAACTTCTAAACAAAAACTAGTCACATGTGATGATTTAATCAAACAATATGCGGAAGCTAATAAATGAATCACCACAAGCATACACCACAACACCAAGGTTTATAGTGGTTCGGCCTCAATGCCTACGTCCACTACCGGCTTGTGATCCAATCACCCCACCGGATTTCCACTATTTATGCTTTTAACTAGGCTAAGCAATAACCCTTACAATGTTGTTTTTCTAGGCTAAACAACAACCTCTCAATGTGCTTTTATAGGCTAAGTAATAACCTTTACAAGATGCTTTTCAAGGCTAAGCAATAACCTTTACACAATGCTTTTCTTAGGCTAAGCAATAACCTTACAAGATAAAGATTTCTCTAAGAAAGTGTCTTCTCAAAAGATCACTCTAAGAGATTACAATTTAAGCTCAAATTAATTTGCCTCTAAATAGGCGGATATGAAAATGAAAACTAACTCACACCAACACTCAAAGAAATGCAAAGATGTATGCTTATGAAGTGTGTGTGTGAAAACTTCAATCAAGATTAAAAGTAAGCTCAATCAATTTATGCTTAATGCAATTCGAAAGTTTAAGGCACAAAAAGATATGATTGAAGTTCTATGCAAATCACTTGAACAATTACACACTTGTGAATGATATGAAAGTCTAAAGATCACAAGTTGTATGAAAGTGTTTAAGCCTAATCAAGTGATGCATGTGCAATGTTGTTTTCAAAACTAATTTGACTAAAGATTAAATGAATGAAAACAACAAGGGAAGTTTCAACCAAGTGAAATAATCATGCAATAAAAGAAATCAAAGATTTAGGCTAAGCATGATTAAGAAAGTTTAAAACAAAACTTGGGTTGAAATCAAAGTGATGAATCCAATCTTGAATATCAAAGATGAAGGGAAGAATGGATTCAACATATCATTGTTATCATGCTTGAAATCATTTTCCAAAGTTTCAAATAAAGCACATAACAAATGATTAATTAAAAGTAAAACTTACTTGGAGATTTAACTTAGTTGATCCAAGCTTAAGCTTCACTTAATGACCCCTTTGGCCTCTCTTAGTTCCTCCCCTTTGTCTTGTCTCAAAGCTCCTCAAAGAAGGCTTAAAAATCTCCAACTTTGGACAAAGGAAAGAACTCATTTTTATAGCCAAAAATGCCCAACGGCTAGTCCTCGGTCGACCTAGACACAGGTCTCGGTCGACCCAGAACACACAACGGTAAAAAAAGTGACCGTTTGAAAAAACTGCTTTTAGCGGCGGACACAGAAACCGCCGGTAAAAGTGGTTTTTCCGCCGCTAAAGGTCCTGTTTTCCCAAAAATGTATTTTTTAAAGTAATTTTGGTTGGGAATTTTTTGGGCCATTAAATCAAGCTTGAAAACATGTTTTAAATCATTCTAAGGGTTTTTAAAACATGAACCACACAAAGCCTAAAAAGATTTGAAAACTTTAGAAACAAAGGCTAGCTTGATTTCTTAAAATTCTTTTCTAAAAACCAATGCATCCAAGATTGAAAACAAAACATGCATAAATCAAAACTTTTACAACTCTTAAAAACCATGCATGTATAAAACAAGATTTCAAGATTTCTTTAAATCAAAGCAAGTGAGTAAATCAAATGATGCTTAAATGATTATGCATCCATCAAATTGCAATCTACAAAATTCCTCAGGAGCTACCTCACTCGTTTTAACGAGGAGGTACTCCAAGTCGAAGAGCCCGACGACAAGGTCTCCATGACAGCCTTCCTGGGAGGCCTTCGCTCGTCAAGCTTCCTCTTTTCAGTAACGAAGCGACCACCAAAGTGCATGCCAGAACTATTGGCAAAAGCTCAAAAATATATGAATGCTGAGGAAATCAACGGGTCCAGGCGAGGTGAATCATCTCGTGGATCGCCAAAAGCTTGACCTGCCTCTGCACTATTCTTAAACAGGCAGTCTATCTCCAGCTTAGCGGCTCTCTCGCGGGTCGCCAAAAAAGCTTGGCCTCTGCACTGTTCTTAAACAGGCAGTCTATCTCCAGCTTAGCGGCTCTCTCGCGGGTCGCCAAAAAAGCTTGGCCTACCTCTGCACTGTTCTTAAACAGGCAGTCTATCTCCAGCTTAGCGACTCTCTCGCGGGTCGCCAAAAAAGCTTGGACTACCTCTGCACTGTTCTCAAACAGGCAGCCTATCTCCAGCTTAGCGGCTCTCTCATGGGGCGCCAAAAGCACGGTCTCAAAAGGCAGGATCTTGAAACTCAGGTTATCTGCAACCCGAGGGACTACATTAAATTGGCATACCCAACTGTTTGGTCGCCCAAATGTGCCAAACCAGCGCCTGAAGGGGTGCCTGACCCACTTAGCTAGCCCAAAGTGGCGCCTCTTGATGCCTGCACGCCAAGGCCAGCCTCCTCCATAGCGCCCAAAGCTCTCTGATGCTAAGGCTTGGTTAAGACCTTCTTCCCACAAATCCGGGTCTATCAAAATAGGATGACTCATCTGCAGAAGCTTCCGACATGGCTCTTTTAGTTTCTTCTTCTTCTTCTTCTTCTTGAGATGGTGGTGTTCTGGTTATGAAAAGATGGGATTGGAAGAAGATATTTATTTATAGACAATCTGTCTTTCTTAACTAATGACTTTATGTGAAATGTTTAGGAAGTTCTCATGAAAGGGAAGTCAGGTTAGTTGGAAATGGTTGGCCTTTCCCACAAGTAACTACTACCTGGCCTTGGCCTGTGTGGGCCACATCTTATGATGATGACAATCTCATGTAAGCATGACGTTTCCTTGTATGCACCATCACATAAAGCCTTTGATATCATATAAACAAAACTTTGTTGTGGGTTTTTGTCACCAACTGTACATTTGTGGGTTAACATCACAAGGTGAGGGAGAGTCTGTGCCATCTAGAAAGTGAAGGCAGTGGGGCCCACTTGCCTATTGCTAATCAGATCTTGATAGGATAATGATGATAAATCTACACTCAAAAAAAAAAATTTGTCCAGAACAGTTTTACTCGCCCAGGTGACTTCCAGCTCGCCCAGGATGCTTCCAGATCGCCCAGGACACTGCCTGCTCACCCAAACTGCGCACCAGCAGCAGCGCCCAGCAGCAGGCTGGGCGCCTAGCACCAGCACCTGCAGCAGCGCCCGGCAGCAGGCTGGGCGCCCAGCTGGATTGCACCCCTAGCCTGGATTGCCACTCTTCCCGCCTGGGTCATCTCTCCCGCGTCGCCCCCACAGGCGCCCGGGGCTTCGGTTGCACGCGCAAACAAATCCACTCCAATTGTACCCCCAACAACGGCCCATCATTCAAAAAATGGAAAATACTTGGGGTGTTTAGCGAGGTAAAAATATATCATGAAGGGAAATAGTCATCAGGCAGAAGGAGTCTCCACCACCCAGAGCTCAAAAATTCAAGCTAATGCCCCTTCTCCAAGTTTTCTTAGACAAGGGGCATTGTGGGGCAAATGATGGGTCGGGCCCAAATGACTCGGTCCACAATGACGGGTCAGGCCTAAGTGACTCGAGTTCGTGATAAGCCCAAGTCTAAATCCATTCGTTGAAAGTTGGGTCCGGATCCGCGAAGCGACGAAGTCAGCGCGTCGTTTCCCTTAACCCACTTTTACCAAGTCCTGTGGAGGAGATCTTACCTGCCTCGTCTGTTGAGGGCGGTTCGAAGACTCCGCCAGAATGAAGCGCCGTTGCTGAAGAGTCGTCCCTATCTGTTAGGGGAAGACTATAAATCATAGAGCCCCACCAGCACTGGAGGGCAAGCAATTCTTCTCTATCTTTTACACTATCATTGTATTCCTCTGACTTGTAATCTCTACATCAGAGAATAGTAAAATCCCCAATTTGAAGTGGACGTAGGTCACACTGACCGAACCACTACAAACTCTCTCTCTCTCTCCAATAATTTTCACATTAATTGCTTATCACTTGACCGGTGGTGCCTGGAACACTTTTTGGCATCATCAATTACTAATGGACGTGATCTTGTTTCAGAGGTTTTCCAAAACTAACAATGGCAGCTTCATTAACCATCACTTTCGATGAGAACAAGTACCAACTCATGCTCCAGGAGAAGCAGAACAAGCGCACTCATAAGCACCCTGCTAGCTGCTAAAGCATCACTTCCCTCGGCAAATCTCAGAACACCGGGTCGACCTCTACTCCCCAGACTATCATCTTCGGGTCGCTGGGACCATTCCCACTTCTCGTAGAGTGTAAGACCCCAACCCGAGTGAACCCGATTAGTACTAATTAAGTTGCGTGTTAGTGCTAAGCTTGATTAGTGATTTTGGCTAAGTTGGGCTTGGATTATCCTTTGAGATAGTTTTGGAGTAGTTTGGACTACTTTGAATGCTTTGGTAACTAGTAGGGCCCTTTGGGGGTCCTTTTCATGACTTTGCATGTGCTCGAGGATTTATCGGAGATTTTTGTATTCATGGTTTTAATCTCGTTTTATTGGTATTGTTATTCCCTACAACTTTCATGTTGATCCCGTGTCCATTTGAGATCCCAAAACCCGATTACATAGCCTTGAGGGCAAAACAGTCATTGCACATAAAATCTGTACCCAAAACTTGATATTTCCGAAACACGTGAAACATACACTTTTTGGAAACTAGATATTTCAGTGATCATTTCTTCCATCTTCGTCGAATTCATCCGAGATCCCGAATGAGATGATTTAAGCCATCCAAGTCCCTTTAGTAGTGGGACCCAATTCATTGTTAACAAAAGGGAAACCATTATCCCATTCATTTCATTCTTCTTGTTCCAGCACCACTTTTGAACCTAGGGTTTTCTCTTGCTTTCTCTTCTTCTTCTTGCTTCCCCATCTCTAATCCACACCAATCTTGCACAACTTGAGAAATGGAACTCATCACTCTCTTCCTCATCTAGCAAGCTTCATTTTGATACCTTGTGTAGAGGAATCCATCAACCTTGAGACTCCCTTTGAGATAGCTCTTTTCATTTGAAGGTCATCCAAGTAAGTAACCCTCCCCATCTCCTAGATTAGTATTCCTCTAGCTCTTGATAAGCTCCATTTGCATTATTGGAAGTTATTTCCATTTCATTCTTTGTGTAACCCATTTTAGGGTTTTATTTTGGGATCTTCCTTGTAGCTTGGACCTTTATTTTGAGAGACTTGTTAGAGCTTGAGCTACTTGATTTGAAGACATAAGGCAAGTGAATGATTGGGTGTTTTAAGTTTTAAATGGTTTGGTGAAGCATTTATGGATTTTCATGCTTTCATTAATGTGTTTATTGTTGAAATAAATGTTCTTGATGGAGTATTAAAGGATGCATTTATGGTCTTAGAGAAGTGTTGGTTCATAGCAATTAATGTTTTCATGTTTTGTCTTGAATATGTTTAATGTGTGAAATGGTTTCCTCCCCTCTTTGCTTGTATGGAATGTGATATGGATGGAGGGGAATGGGATGGTTATGGTTGGAAATTTGAGGTCATTTGAATGGAGATTTGTACTCCTTATTTGATGTATGAAAGTGGTTAAGAAGGGTTGTGAAAGGGAAGAGTTAATGTGGAGCTGAACTGGTCCGAAGTCAGGTTCTGGACAGTTCGCTCGAGCGACTATGACACTTCGCTCGAGCGACCTGTCCAGGAAAGGGTTCGGAGCATTCCAGTAGCTTGGTCGCTCGAGCGGACCCCTGGTCGCTCGAGCGGACATCCCAGAACTCATTCCAGAGAGTTGTTCGTTCGAACGCATTTAAATATTCGCTCGACCCAATGGGTTCGTTAGAGCGACCTCCACTTCGCTCGAGCGAACCCCACCCAGACCACCATTCCAGCGAGCGACTCGCTCGAGCGAACCCTCCAGTCCGCTCGAGCGATGCAGTTCGTCTGCCATAGGCTATGTTTGGGACAATGTTCAACTGTTTCAATGGTTGGGTCTATTCTCTGGGAACCCCTCTATGTCAAGGAGATTTATTAAGCACTGTATGAGGTCATTTGAGGAAGAAACCATATCACAAAGATTTCATTCGAAGTTTTGAAACTTCAAGGTGCATAAGGAGCCCGGAATGTCTTCAAATTCGAAGAGTACCAAGTCTGTATTGTAATTGACATACGGGACCCCTATTCACTTAAATAGATCTTGAAACCAGTATTTTACCCGAGATTGTTATAATTCAGTGGTTCACTTCATTCCAAGACTATACTATATGATTTGTTTTCCCGAAAGCATGATAGTTACACTAGTAACAGTTAATTGTCCCGAAATGTATTGCCCGACATGAAATGACAGTGTGCCCTTGAGCACCCCCGTCTTGCTCGTTATTTATTGTACTTGATTTACTTGCATATGTCTCGATTTTCTATTTGACCTATGAGTCGGCATCACTAAGCTTGGATAACCTTGTCGGTTTGATCCACCGACTTGGAGATCCCTCTCCCGTCCCGCCAGCTGCAGTTTGGATCCCGATACCCGGTTATCACCGTGGTCCCGTCCCGATACCCGGTTCGCTACCGTGGTCCCGTCCCGTATATTTATATTGTATATATGATTTGAGTTGATTCTCCTCACCTTGTGTGACTGAGATCAACGTCTCGTTATACTGTTGTCACTTTAGTGACAGAGGACTTAGCTTTATGTGATTGCCATCTTGTTAGTTCCCGATCCCTTGGTTACCTTATATATGTTATCTTATTTGCCCGTTTTCTAACAAATGATTCATCTACCTTATGAGAGTTCTTGTATAAAAAGAATTTCCATGCTTTTCAAGGTATTTCCTTTATTATTACATGTTGTTGTATCTTTTCATTCTCTTGCCAGACCGTCATGTCTGACCCATTTGCTTTGGTACTCAGGTCCCGTTGCCGGTTTCCTTCCGGAGGAGGCGGTAGGTGAGCCGCAGCCTCTAGTCGAGTGGCGTGCTGACGGTGTCATGTAGACATCGGGTTGCTACGAGAGGCGTTTCATTTTGAGGAGAACTATTTAACCATTCATTGGGTTATTGTTTTGTCTATATTGGCCTTTGCTGGCCTCCTATTTTGGGGATTTTAATTAAATGATTTTTTGTTAACTTTAACTATTTTTGGGAATCATATGATTGATCATTGCTCATTCTGATACAGTATTTTATACTAGATGTTAATGCCTTCATGACTAGAAATAGTCCGACTATTTGATTTGCTACATGCTTCCGCACTTAAGAGAAATGTTCACTGATGGTTGTGATATCCTCACCGTGGATACCTGTGGGAAATTAAATATGAGTATGTTATCATGTAAACAGATGTGACGTGGATCTTCATTTAGTCCCGACTCCGAATCCGCTCCTTCTCATGGATTCCCGGTCCAGGGTCGCGACAGGCTGGTATCAGAACGAGACGTGTTTCAAGCAATTAAAAGAAACTAGAAATCCTAAGGACATGGTGAGGATTCGTTAGAGGTTTCGTTAGCTAGTATCGTGTGAGCAATGTGTGACCCTTTATATTATTATGTGCTAACAATTTGTTCGGCAGCATCATTCCTCCCCGTAAGATAACAGTGAATGGCATTCCTTCTGGCAGTAACAGTGATCACACCGGACCGATAGAAGAAGATATGGTTGAGAACAACCCACCAAACCAGTTCCAGGAAATGATGCAAGCGATGCTTGACCAGCAGCGTCAAGCCAATGAGAACTAAGCTAGATTGCAAGAACAGATGCTCAAGAGGGAAGAAGATCACGCTAGGGAGATGGCAGAGATGCAAAGGCAGTTGCTTGAGGTCTTATAGAGAAGACCCGATCCAGTTCAACCTCAACCAGCTATCGTCATAAACCAAAGGCAACATGATCCTAATGCCTTGTTTGAGCGATTTCGGAAGAGAGCTCCGAAGGAATTTCTTGGGGAAGAAGACCCGTTGGCTGCAGATGACTGGTTAGAACATACAGAGAACATCTTCGAGATTTTCCAGTGTACAGGAGGAGATAGGGTAAAGCTAGCATCATCCATTTTCGTTGGTACAGCAGACAGATGGTGGAAAACGGTCAAGGAAGAATACAGGAACATGGCTGATGCAGAGGTGTGGGCAAACTTCAAGAGACAATTCCATGATAAATATGTACCTGCCCATATCAAGAGACAAAAGGCCATAGAGTTTCAGCAGTTGGTACAGGGGAGTATGACAGTCTTAGAATATCTCACCAAGTTTGAGAGACTGTCCAGATATGCCCCAGAGTTGGTAGATACGGTGGAGAAGAAAATTGCTAAGCTCTTTGAGGGACTCAATCCCTTCATTGAGAGAGATGCCACCGGAGTAGTACCACCTGCTACTTTTGATGAGGCAGTCAAGAGGGCCTACAAGTTCGAGAACTTCCACAACAAGATCCTCAGAGTACAAGGCAAGAGTCCAGCTCAGCAGCAGAACTTCCAGCATCAGAGGAACCATCAGAATAAGAGGTAGAGGACAGGGCCAAATGTGCAGAATCCAGTGGTTTGCATCCACTGTGGGAAGAACCATGCTAGTGCTGAATGTCGTACCATCACAGGAGGGTGCTTCAGGTGTGGTTCGATGGACCATAGGATGAGGGATTGCCCTAGGCCAAACAGATAGAATCAGCAGCAGCAAGGGCCACAACGTCCACCACCACCACAGAATGCATTGGTTGTCCAAAACCAGGCAAGGCCACTTCAGCAACAAGCACCACAGCAACAGCAGTTTAGACAGCAGCAGGCCCGTCAGCAACAGGGACATCAACGTGCACCGCAACAGAACAGGAATGCGCCACATGTGTGAGAACCCGACCCCTAATCTCTTGGATTAGTGTTGTTTTATTTGTGGATTAGTTTCTTTTAGTGGGATTAGTATTTGTTGGGTTGAGTTTGTGAGCTAGAATGGCTTTTCTCTAGTTTTGGGGAATTTTGAGGGCCTTTGTGATTAGTGGGACCCTTTGGGGGTTCTTTTAGTGACCTTGCGCGTGATTGGGAGGTTATTCGAAATTCATGATAATTCTTGTTTTAGCCTCATTTGACTTATTTTCTTATTCTCTACAACTTTCGTGTTCACTCCATACCCATTCGAAGCTCCGAAAATCAGTTTTTCCAGCCCGGAGGGCAAAACAGTCTTTTCACACCAAATCTGGACCCAAATTTCGAGATCCCAGAACCATGCCAAAGTTATACTTTTTGAAAACTAGATTTTATGAGAAACATTTTTCTCTTCTTCGTCGATCGCATCCGAGGCCCACAAATAGATGTTTTACCCTTGGCAAGTTTTAAGTGTGGTGGGGCCCATACCCACCCATTATAAAATGACTCCACTCACTCTTTCTCCCTCATTTTCCACTCCCCACCGGCTGCAACTCCCAGCTACAGTGCCAGCAGCCCCTCTTCTTCATTTTCTTCCATTTCTTCTTGCTTTCCCCTCTCATTCTTGGAAGAAACTCTTGCCATTTGGAAACCTAACTATGCCATCTTCTTCCCCATCTCTTTAGCTTCCCATGGATGTGATTCTTGTGCAAAACCAAGGTGGGCAGCCCCTATTGCAAGCTTCTTCTTGTTCATTCATGGCCCTAGAGGTAAGGAATCCTTCCCATCTTCCTTGTATGTGCTATGACTTTCCCTTAGGTTCTATTTTCTAGTTGGGTTTAAGCCCATTCCTTGTCTTCCTTTGTTTAACCCATTTTAGGGTTTGTTTTGGGGGTTTTCGTAGAGATTGTGGATCTTGAGCTTGAGAGGTGATTAGGAGCTTGATTTGCTAGATTGGAACCCAAGGCAAGTGGATGAATGGATGGTTTTAATGTTATCAAAGTTTTATGAGAAAACCCTAAGTTTATTTCTTGTTCTTGATCATTGAATACATGCTTGCACATATGCTCCTTGTCACTTATATATGGATTTCGAAATTTGCATATTAATGGTTGTTTCTATCTTGTTAATCTCTTGGAGAGGTATGCATTTCATTTGGTCAAGTTTGCTCATATGGTTTTATAAGGAATAGGATTGGTTTGGCCATCCATGGTTATGTTTATTAGTTACATTGACTTGAAGTTGATACTCATTTAATGAGTTTTGTTAAATCATCTATTGTGATGGAAATATGATTAATAGACTTTGTTTATCCATAGATTTTTGGCTCAATTGGACCTTTGTATACATTGGAGATTCTTTCCTTTGGTTTGGTTTTCTTTGTTAAATGGGAAGAAAGAGGTGGTTAAAGTTAATTTTTCATTGGAGTTTTAATGAGGATTTTAAGTGAATATGGAATAAAAATGTTAGTGGTTTATGTGTTGGAAGGAAAGGAAGAGAAAGAGGACAGCTGAACTGGTCCGGAACCCATTTCTGGACCGTTCGCTCGAGCGACCATGACACTTCGCTCGAGCGACCTGTCCAGGAAAGGATTCGGGCATTTCCAGCAGCTTGGTCGCTCGAACGCATTTAAATAACCGCTCGACCGATGAGTTCGCTCGAGCGAACTCTTCGATTCGCTCGAGCGATGCGGTCTGCCTGGCATAAGCCACGTTGGGATAACGTTGAACTGTTTAAACGCACTGGGACAGAATTTCGGAAATTTGATATTGTTTTTTTTGGAAACCTTTGGGCTTTCTATGAGTCCTAGGGGTATATACCTTAGTGTTAAGACCAATTATACCCTAATCTAAGGTCTTTAAGACTAGGGAACTAAAAAGAAAGAATGGTGATGATCTAGGCACTAATTCTCGGTTTTAGGTGGGACCTTGGCTACCCTTTTTGGACTGTTTGGACCATGTGTGAGAATGTCTTGAGCCGACACGCCTCACGGTTGGTTCGGTGGCATCGAAGTTCAATCCATTTCAATCTTGAACGGGATGGAACGACGCGATATCTTCTTTATATCTAAACACAAGTCCTTCCTTTGGTTATCGGGAATTCTATTCCTTTCGGTGACGAATAGGTTGCTCGATGTTTCCGGATTAATGTCATGCCTAGGATGGACAGTTTATAATCTTGATTTTTGCTATTGTAACATCTAGTACTACCCATAAGCTCATTTTAAGTTGTGAAAATAGTAAAAGTGCATAAGGAGCCCGGAATGTCTTCAAACTCAAGGAGTACCAAGTAATTATTATAATCGACATACGGGACCCCTATTCACTTAAATAGATCTTGAAATCAATATTCTTCCCGAAATGGTATAGTGCATTATATTTCCTCATTTCCCGAGATCTGCATCACATGACTTGTTTCCCGAAAGCATTGAAGTTACACTAGTAATAGTTATTTGTCCCGAAATGTATTGCCCGATATGAAGTGACAGTGTGCCCTTGAGCACCCCCGTTTTACCCGTTTAATTATTGTACTTGATTTACTTGCATATGTCCCGATTTGTTATTTGACCTATGAGTCGGCATCACTAAGCTTGGATACCTTGTCGGTTTGATCCACCGACTTGGAAATCCCTCTCCCGTCCCGCCAGCTGCAGTTTGGATCCCGATACCCGGTTATTGCCGTGGTCCCGTCCCGATACCCGGTTCGCTACCGTGGTCCCGTTCCCGTATATTTATATTGTATATATGATTTGCGTTGAGTCTCCTCACCTTGTGTGACTGAGACCAACATCCCGTTATACTCTTGTCACTTCGGTGATAGAGGACTTAGCTTCTTATGATTGCCATCTTGCCAGTTCCCGATTCCTTGGATACCCGACATGTTTTATATTGCTTACTTGCTTTCCGATAAATGATTCGTTTCCTTTATGAAAGTTGTTATTTAAACAAGTGTTAATATTCTCCAATGTAAATTCAGTTATTATTATATTGTCTTCTGTTCCTTGTACCCGCACATGTTTTAAATGAATGCCGGTTGGGCGAATACCCATGCTTTTACATATGTTTCAAACGATCGATGGTTTTACTAGATTTATGTGATTACACATGTTTTAAATGAATACCCGAATTGTTAAATATCCGTGCTTTGTTTTAAATGACATTTGGCTTGTGAGATTCCTATGTTTATACCTGTTTTAAATGATTACCCGATTGTTAAATATCCATGCTTTGAAATATGTTTCAAATGACACTTGTTTGCCAGATCCCTACGTTTATACCTGTTTTAAACGATACCCGGTTTGTTAAATATCCATGCGTTGAAATATGTTTAAATGAACACTAGTTTTGTCAGATTTCTTTGGTTACACCTGTTTAAATGAACACCTGGTTTGTTAAATATCCGTATTTTCACATATGTTTCAAATGGACATTTGTTTTGCCAGACTGCTATGAATACCTGGTTTGTTGTATACTTATGTTTTTACCTAAGTCTCAAATGAACGCTTGTTTTAAAAAACCACTATATTTACACATGTTTTAGACGAACACCCGATTGTCAAATATCTATGCCCTTATGGATGATGTAAATGAACAGACTTTTTAGTAGATATTCATGTTTTACCCATGCTTGAAACGAATACATGTTTTGCCCGAATCCACGATTTTGCACCCGTTTAATTATATGCAGCATTTGATCGAATAGCATGATTTATCTTATGTTTTATTCTTCAGTATATTTGTTATCTTTTCATCCACCTGCCAGACCGTCGTGTCTGACCCACTACTGTTGGTACTCAGGTTCAGATTTCTTCGCCCCGAGTTGAGTGTTTTTGTTGGCTGTGGAGCCATGCCTTGCAGGTTGGTTTGTCGGCTATGTCATGTAGACATTGAGCTTGACATCGGAGCTACGTCACATTTGGGTAGTAGTTTATAGCTTATTGTTGAATGGCTTTTATTAGCCTTTTTCTTGGGATTCTTAATTAATGTACATTGATAATTGTAACCTGAACATATTTGGGAATGTAATATCCTGTTACTGTCAGCTCTGTAATTTATTGTGATGGTTTACTCCAGTCTGATATGGTTCTTGATATGATAGCTATATGCTAAAGGTTGAGTGCAACGCGGAATCCAATGGCCACGGACTCCGGGTCGCAACGCCACGAAAGCTTCCGCAAAATATTCAGAATGTGTTGTCTTCACACACGCGGATCCTGGGAGAAGTAAAATATACATTTATGCTTTAATCCCATTTCCCGCCCCCGAGGTTTCGGTTCGGGGGCGTGACAACATGGCAGGCCACAACAAGCTCAGAACAGGCCACAACTTCGAGGGCAAATTTACGGGGTCAATAGAGTGGGTGCAGAGGCAGGGGGTAATGTAGTGGAAGGTACACTTCTTGTTTGTGGGATTAAAGCTATGATTTTGTTTGACCCTGGCTCTACACATTCTTTCGTGTCCCATAAATTTTCTAAGTTGATTGATATGCATGCTAGAGAACTTGAGTTCATTTTTACTGTGGCAACCCCAGTAGGTAAACAAGTTATTTGTAGAACCTTTTACCCTAGTTGCACAGTTCAGATAGGAGAAGTGGTTTTAACCGCAGATCTCATTTCTTTGGAGATGTTTGATTATGATGTCATCCTAGGGATGGATTGGCTGGCAGGATACCATGCCATAATGGATTGTTTCCATAAGACCCTCACTTTCAAGTTGGTTGAGACACCAGCAGGGCGAACTCGTAGAAGCCTGAAGCCCGTGGCAACCTCACGAAGCCTCAACCCGCAGAGAACCAAGTCTACCCTAAGACCTAGTCCCCATGACTTCACCAAAACAAGGGAGGTCCCGAGCATCTGCAAAGCCAACATACCTGGCCCCTCTCAAAGAAAACCGGTTCTATCCTCTTGCATACATGAAGGAAGAAAAACCAGTCTCTCAACTGACAAAGAGGTCAGCCCACCATGAAACGGCTTGCTCTTACAAGCCAAAAATCAAATCATACATCACCAGGCCTGCACTCCTGTAGTTTGACCCTTTATCTCAACAGGGGTTGAACTCGCAAAATTCAAAGCTTCGCTACAATAGTCGAATGACCGAGTCCGAATCCTGTCTATGCCTAGTTTCAAAGAAGACAGGCTTGGCTGCTGTGCAGAGGGAGTACACCCTTCATTGCTAAAGCCCAACCAGAGCTGACAGAAGCTCAAATTGCCCGTTGCATACGCCGTCGTATGTCGTATCGACAAAAGAGACTAGAGAAGCAAAGAACCCAGCATCCTATCCTCCAAGTCTCCCAAACATGGGTCGAAAAAGAAAGACCCGATCAAATTGTTGTTGTCCATATGGTTGGCAAAACCAGAAGACATCAGAAGTCAGCAACTAAACTTCATATCAAACGACCGGTGACTCGCAACGTCTCCCGGACACGAAGACATCAGAAGAATCTTCTACTCCTTCAAGCCAAGGACAACGGAGTAATCCTTCCTCAAGCTCTTCAAGAATGAGCCCCAGCTCAGTCACCAGGATGATCTCCTCGTTCGAATCACGGGGGATGAACGTCTTGGCTACAAACTCTGAGTAGCCTCGCAATCCACCTCCTGATGAAACTACTGCACGCATCCAGCAGTTGGAGCAAGGTCAGCAGAGGATTGAGGCTCTGATGGAGAATCTTCTCCTCGCTTTTCAGCATCAAGAAAACAACCAACCTCCTCCAGATAACGAGGAAAATGCAGAAAACAATGAGTCGCGCGCCCTTACCAAAAGGGACGTTGACGATATCCTGGCCAAATCAAGAGAAGAGGATACACTAAAGGAGCATGGGATCAAGTCACCGTATCCCTTATGGATGGACTCGGTCTCGTTTCCCACAAAACTCAAGTAACCTACTCTCCAAACATATACGGGGAAAGGTTCAGCCAGACAGCTCATCATTCACTTCAAGATCCTAACGGGAGCTAGCGCGGATCAAGATGCCCTCAAGATCCATCTCTTCACAAGTACCCTAAAAGTTACGGCCTTCGATTGGTACTCCACTTTGCCAGAGGACTCCATCCAAAATTGGGTCATGCTAGAGACACGCTTCCAAACCCACTTCAAAGGCGAGGATCATCCTGTCACTATGGCACAACTCTGCAGCCTAAAACAGGGAGAGAATGAATCAACATATGACTTCATTCACAAGTTGAAGGCGATGGCGTACAAGTGCTCAGATGTACTTCCACAAGCGTCGTTGGTTGACATCTGTCGTAACAACATGAGAGCAAGGATTCGCTCCATGATTATCGGCAACAAATCAAAGAACCTGGGAGAACTCCTAGAAGCTTCCATGGAGGCTGAAACGGTGATCAAAGACCTCAACAGTCAGCAGTCATCAAAGAAAGAGTCGACTACCATTACGACCTCAAAGCCAAAGAAAAAGGAGGTTCTTAATGTGCAAACCAAGTCAGCTCCCCAGCAGCCAAAGAAAGTTGAAAATAAAACTGCAGGTAAGAAACCTGAACTCTCCGAAGCCTTCAAAGAACGAATAGAAAAGAAATACCCATTTGATGAAGATGTTGAAGAAATTTTCGAGGCCCTTGTAGCAAATGGTAAACTTACCTTACCTGAGCCCAAAAGACCTGGAGATGTTGGCAAAACCAATGATTCCCGATATTGTCCCTACCACCAGATGATCTCGCATCCTCTCAATCAATGCTTCGTTGTGAGAGAGAAGATCAACGAGATGTGGAAAAATGGGGTCATCACGTTTGACAAAAACTATGGGTCTGCCTCCGTCAACAAGGTGTCGTATGGACAAATTTGAAAGTCACCAAAGGAGAAGACCGTTACTTCCTTTAAGGTGATAAAGATGATTCAAACATCCCAAGAGTTGGTTCCTTATCCAACACCAGACGGACAATCCATATGGGTGCATCCCGATCTCCATAGAGATGAAAATTGGGAGATCGTCAAAACAAAGCCTACCGCTCAACAGTGAAGGCAAGCCAAGAGACAGCTCCGCAAGCTCAAACAGCAGGAGAAAGCTCAACCAAAACAAGAAGTCCCTGAAAAGGCAGAGACCTCTTCCACTGCTTCGCTGGGGGCAACGGAATAATCCAAGGCTTCAAAGGTGGTAAGAAAATTCACCCTTGGTGATTTCATGCCACCTCAATTCAGAAATGAAACTACGCAAGGGGCATCATACTCTTGCAATTCGGTGATTGGATTCTCCATGGATGGATACGAGTCCAGTGACACCAACGAGTGGGAGGAATCTCTTGAAACAGGAGAATACATCTCCGACGAAGAATGTGTTCCCGAATCTCATCTTATGCCAGTAATCTGGTATAACCCATATCAGCAACAAGGATCCTAGTCTGATGATGAAGAAGACCAAGAGGTTGTTCAAGAAGATGTTGTTGATTCAGCACCGTTCAACGCTCCAGTGGAACCCAATCGTGTTGAACCACAAGGGGCAGACGAAGAAGAAGATTTGGCTCCCATGCTTGATCTTGAAGAGTATGCGAGGATCTTGCAGCGCCTTGCCTTAGAACAAGAGCGAGATCTTCGCGATCAAAATCCAGAACCAGAAGTCCCTGAAAATCAACAGGTACCTACTTCTTCAATTCCTGAAAACGAAGAAAACTGCTGGATAGATGATCCTCTCACATCCGATGATGAGCCCAACTCTCAACAGTCCACTCTGGGGGGATCTCCTATCACGGCAACTTGCGATGTGATAGTTCAGAATGATAGTGCCTCTGAAGCATCATCTACTGAAGACACATATTCTCCGGCTACACCTGATAGTATATCTTTCGGAGCTATATTTTCTCAGGTGACTTCCACGGAGATAACACCTTCTCAACCTTTGTCCCCTGAAACCGTGACATCACAACTCACAGCTCTTCCAACTGATCATCCTGAAGAAACTTCAGCCGAAGAAGACCTGGTCAGTTGGTCCCAGATACCTGACCTCATAGGAGACGTCTCGACCGACAAATTACTCAATGAAAGAGAAAAGTTGCTGGATGTTGTTCAGGACTTGTTCCCGGAAAATGCTCCATGTAACGCAATCACTAAGGATGGTGACTCTGCTGCAGACACATCTTCAACAAGTGAGAAGGATCAACCCTTAGATCCTAAAGACAATCTTCCAAATGAAGACCCTTCTCAAGAAGCTCTTGAAGTTGGTAGAGGTACCCGCTCTAGTCAAGATTACCACAAAAATTACAACCAATCTTCTTCTTCTTCTTATGTAAATCCTTTGGATGTTGTAAACGCCCCAAGTGGCGACAATAATGAACATGCAGGCCCGAAGGAGGCTTTCAAGTACGACTTGATTGAGCACTTCAAACACATACCTGCACGACTGCACATCCTTGATTTATTCCGAATGCCTCCACACACTTGTGATAATCTCATTTTAGAACTACAAAGGTTGAATGCGGATGTCGACAAACATGCCCCACAAGTCCTACAAATTGAAATGGACTATAGGGTCAAAAAATCAAATACTCCCTCAAAGGGAGAAAAGAAGAAAACCGAGGGATCAAGCATTGAATGCCTCTCAATCCAAAAGGCAACAAGTGCAAACATCGCCTTTGATAAGGATGACCTCCTACTAGGCGAGACAAAGCACAACCGACCCCTGTACTTCATAGGGTACATCAAAGAAATGTCGATACACAGAGTCCAGATCGACCCAGGTTCTGCACTCAACCTCATCTCTACTTCGGTACTTGAAGAGCTGGGTATCCCACCTAGCAAGCTGAGTCATATGTCTGTATCCATCTTTGGATATGATGGGACTGTTCAAAGCCCTATCGCAAAATCAGGTTCAAGTTGCAAACCGGTGATCGTATCTCTGAAGTCACTGTGTATGCAATAAGAACCCCTTCTTGCTACAACATCCTTCTGAAAGATAATGCATTACAGATCTGTAATCATATTACAGAGGACGTCCATGGCTGATCTAGTTTTCAAAAACTGATACTAATCTGATTTTCCAGCCATGAATCATGCATAAAAAACTCCATGAAATCATAATCAACATGTGTACAATTAAAGGAGATACTAGAAGGCTCTTACCTTGATGATATGTAGACTTCAAATCTCTGAAATAAAGGATCCAAAAGGCTGAACTCAGACTGCAATCAGCAAACAAGTTGCTGGAATTTCCTGCAGTAGGATTGCCTTTGATCTTCTTCTCTATTTCGCTTCCCAATCTGATTGGCTTTGATGGTGGGATCTCAAACTAGGTTTCTCCTTCTTGTTTCTCTTGATCTTATGTGAGAAAGACCAGACCTGATGTGCTTCTTCCTCAAGAAGAAAAACGTGGACCAGCCCAAGGTGAAATCTGATGTGCAATAAGGCAATGCAACTATGGACGTCCAAGAGACTATGTGGCTGTTTTCTCTTTCTCCAATGTATCCCACGCCCCAAGTAGTTTCTCCCCCCTTTTCTTAATATGTTGCACGCCCAATATGAAAAGGGATCAGCTATATATAATGCTGATTTCTTGGAGAGAAAGTATCTTGAAAGAACTAGGAAAACAAGGAGAAAAACTAGGAACTTTCCATAAAAAGAATAAGCAACCAGCCACATGGATGTCCACCCTTTCCCTTTCTAGTTTAGTTTCCAAAATTAATTAGAAAGCTACTAAACTTTAGGAACTTGCACAAAAAGAAATCCTTCCAAGCAACGGGACCTACACAAACTTGGGACCCAATTACTAGGGACCACATTGACTAGTCCACACACTATGGCCCATGCATCAAATAATTTATCTAGAGTTGTAATTCATGTATGCCAACATGGGCCTATTTGAATTTAAACTCAAAATTATTTCTCCACACATTTAAACAATTTAGGAAACCTCGCCAATATGGGAAAGTGACTAGAGAAGGGACCAAAAGACATATTTTCCCTTGGCTCCCAAAATGACCAAAATGTCCATGCTAAACCCATAGCAACATTAAGACCATTTTAACCTTAACTCATTCCACTAGAGAGCTATGGTTGCACTCCAGGGACAAATATTAAATTGCATATCAAGCTCATCATAAACTAACGATTGTCTTTGACCTACCAAGTATAATGACCACAATGCCCCTCCATGTAACATCCATAATCAAGTAGGTTAACCGATGTACTATCTACCTTCTTGATTACATCTCAACCTTAGAACTTCATATCCTTGACCTAATCATCATCCGGATATCATTCTCTTGATCCAGGGAGCGACCCACAAGTTCAATATCCATATGGAACATCCATATACTAAGATCTTAGATTCTGATGATTAATCGGATAATTCTAAGGGGACGATCATTCCATCACACGATGGCATAGATTCCATATTGCATTTGCACGTCCCAACTAATCAAGCCCGAGTACCCAAAACACAGAGCTGTTGACCCATGAACAGGATCTCACCCATAGTGAATTAAAGTACAAGAACTCGACTTCGTCAGTTCATCCACAAATGCTCAAGATTAAGAGCACTGGTCACTCAGTAGCAAGAGGTGATTTGATCTCTCTCTGTGATAGTACTATTTTAGAGATCACACCTACAAGTGGTCCTGTTCAATGCATGACACATGCACTAATGAGATAAATCCGGAAAAGCCTCCCGTGACTTAGGTAAGTCACCCTGAATACAGGAGAGTATCTCATTATAACTTATACCAAGATGAACTGCCCAACTCCATCTCTCAGTTATGAACAAGTTTATTGTTTCAAGTGTCCATGACTCAGACCTTACTGTGTGTAGCCACTACACACCTAAGTCATTACTAGAAAACAATGGGCCTTACACAACCATACATATACACAAGTATTAAGAGAAAGATGTCATTCCATTAAATAACCAATAAATATCCAGTAACAGAGATGTGAGTGCAGTCAGTGGGCTTTAGGGCATACACCAATCCCAACACCTTCTTGGACACCCCTAGATACACGAGAATGGTGTCGTCCGTTCAACTCTACATCAATCCATCAAGTTCGTCGGCAACGACGGCTCGATACATCGAGTGTTTGCAGGCAAAAAGCCCTTCAAGGGCAAAGAAGTCCATTTTGCAGATGCTCAAATGTACAAAGATGAAAAAGAAGAAAAGGAGGAAGAAACAGCGCCCTTCGCCAAATATCTCCAGAAAGATAAAGGCAAGGCTCCTTTGCAATCATCAGGAGAAAACAAACCTTCCTGTAAATCTGAAAAAAGAGATCCATCTCCCTTCGTTGTCTCTCTCAACTCTTCAAAGCCTTTGGTCATAACAACCAAAGCAAAGAAGATAAAGCAAAAGTCTGGGGGCAAGCTTGTTATCTCCTTCGTATCTATCGTGCAAGACACAAATTCAGAGTCAGAGCCAGAAGACGACACACCATCAAGCCAAGCTGACACTCAACAAGTTCAGCATACTCTACCTCCAATGGAGACACCTGCTGACATAGAAGATCCTACGTCTGCTTCCTTCATTGTTCCGGCAACTTTAGCAGAAGAAAAGAAGACCATCTCAAAAACCTTCGGGAAGTCTTCCCCCGACTTCGCAAACACAAACAGCAAATGAATCCCCTGAAATGCTTCTTCGGCGTCTCATCGGGTAAGTTTCTCAGATTCATAGTCCGGAAAGCTGGAATAGAACTTGACCCCATCAAAGTCAAGGCTATTCTAGAAATGCCTTCTCCAAGAATCTTAAGAGAACTTAAAGGACTTCAAGGAAGACTGGCATACATCAGACGATTCATCTCCAATCTCTCAGGGAAATGCCGTCCTTTCTCTCAGTTGATGAAGAAAGGTGTGAACTTTGTTTGGGATACTGAATGTGAAGCAGCATTTCAAGATATGAAGTCATACTTAACCAAGCCTCCAGTGCTTGCTGCCCCTACCACTGAAAAACCATTCATCTTGTACACAAGAGCTCTCAACCATTCTCTGGGCGCTCTACTCGCACAAGAGAATGACGAAGGAAAAGAAGCTGCTCTATAGTACCTCAGCCGTATGCTGGTAGGTGCGGAGCATCGCTATTCTCCAGTCTAGAAAGAATGCCTTGCAATGATGTTTGCTGTACAAAAGCTACGTCACTACCTTCTTTCGAACACAGTTTACCTGATCTCGACGATTAATTTCTTAAAGGTCCTTGTCACAAAAGCAGGTTCTCTCAATGCCTGACTGGCAAAATGGTCCATCCTCCTATCACAATTTGATATCAGGTATGTACCACAAAAGGCAATAAAAGGCCAAGCCCTAGCAGATTTCCTCACAGAGCATCCGTTGCCTAAAGACCCCCCACTCAGAGATGATCTCCCAAATGAACCTATCTACAACGTGGAGACTTTCTCACCAAATGCCTCCTGGGACATATACTTTGACGGTGCAACCAGGACAAATGAAAAAAGAAAGCTGATCTCGGGAGTTGGCATCCTCTTTGTTAGCCCCGACAAGCACATGATTCCACATGCCTTCTAGCTACTGGAACCATGCTCAAACAATGCAACTGAATACCAAGCTCTAATCATAGGACTGGAACTAGCCCTCGAATCCGGCATCACCATGCTGGAAGTCTTTGGAGACTCTCAACTGATCGTCAACCAGATGAATCAGAAATTTGAAGTCAGGAAGCCTGATCTGTTGCCTTATTACAACAAGGCACAATCACTTCGCCAAAGGTTTAACCTCGGTCATATCACCCATATCCTCAGAGGTGAGTACATCCGTGCAGATGCCCTGGCCAGACTTTCCGTATCCATGGCGATCAAGGAAGGGGAAAACATGCAAATTACAGTGTGTTAAAAAAGGATTTTCCCTCCTCTTAACACACACCAAGTAGTTGCTGAATGCCACCAATTGGCCGGAAGTTGGATCTCCATCGTCAAGCTTCCAATCAACGACTGGAGAGATCCATTCAATGATTACATCATGTTCGGAATCCTCCCTATAGATCCAAAAGAACGGGTGAGCACTCAAATACGAGCCCTAAACTTTCATTTGGATATACCTTTAAAAATGCTTTATAGAAAATCCTTCGACGGAGTACTTCTGCGCTGCTTGTCACAACAAGAGGCTAAGGAAACCCTCAAAGAAGTTCATGCTGGTCTTTGTGGAGCTCATCAGGCTGGTCCCAAGCTCTACGATCAGATAAAAAGGTTGGGATATTATTGGCCTACCATGGTAGTTGATGCCATGCAATTTACTAAATTCTACTGCCAATGCCAAGTTTATGGAGACTATGTTCATATGCCTCCAGAATGGCTACACCCCACAGCAATCTCATGTCCATTCGAAGCTTGGGGTATGGACATCATAGGTCCTATCTCTCCCCCGTCAAGCAAAGGTCATCACTTCATCTTTGCCGCTACGGATTATTTCTCCAAGTGGTTAAAAGCATTTGCGCTCAGCAAAATGAACACCTCATCAGTCATTCAATTCTTGCGTATCAACATTATTTGTCGCTTCGGCATACCTAAAAGATTCGTTCATGATAACGGACCGCAATTCCGGGACCACCGATTCTAAGGGTTTTGCTACAAATACAAAATTCAGAGTTGTCCTTCGACTCCATACAATCTGGCAACGAACGGACTAGCAGAAGCTTTCAACAAGACACTCTGTAAAATTCTCAAGAAAATGGTCTCTAGTCACAAAAGAGAATGGGGAGACAAACTACCTAAAGCTTTGTGGGCTTATCGAACCCCGTTCGAGGGCCAACCCATAGCACACCATTCTCTTTGGTCTATGGATGCGAAGCTGTTGTCCCTTTGGAAGTACAAATTCCTTCCTTAATGGTATCTTTACAAAATGACATGACGCAAGAAAGCATTGTCAAACTGAGACTCCAAGAACTGGACAATCTCGACGAAAGACGACTCGAAGCCTTACAAAGCATTGAGCTATACCAAGCACGCATGGCAGGATCTTTCGACAAGAAGGTCAGGCAATTCACCAATAAAAAGGGTGACTTGGTTCTTGCAGTAAAAAGGCCAATGGTTTTCGCCCACAAATCCAAAGGCAAACTCGAACCAAAGTGGGAGGGAGTCTTCATCATTGACAAAGTCTTCTCCAACGGTGCATACGCACTTCGAAACATGGAGGGCGACAGATGTATGCTGCCCATCAACGGCAAGTCCTTGAAGCGGTACTAACCTTGAAGACTTACACCATTGGGTCAGAGCAATGCTTGCATGGCCAAAAGCCTATTCTCAGGTACTCGCTCGTCAAACCCGCCTCTTTTAGATTTTTCACCCTTATGTTGAGATTTCGAAAAATTCAAAACAATGCTTACTTTCATAGTTTCATTGTTCAAATAAAAATCCGAAAATCCAAGTTTAGGAGCCTCTTCCCGGACTTGACCAAATTTTCAATCCTTGAAGCCCAAAATTCATGGTTTGAAACAAAATTAGGACTTGGGAATTTCCACCCTAGTCCACCCTGACTTTTACAACCAAAAACGGTTTTAAGTCAAAATTTACGACCCTCGTGTCTTTAAACAAAAAAAAATGGTTTTTTTAGAAACCGCAGGGAAGTGACGCTCAGTCGATACTCGCAAAACCTAAAAATCAGAATGATGCGAACCCCATTCGATACTTCCAAAATTTCAAAATCGCAGGGAAGCGACACTTTGTCGATACTTGCAAAATTTCAAAAATCGTGGAGATGCAACATTCCAATTGATTTCCAGAAACCCAAAATTCAAACAAAAACCAAGGTCCAAAAAAAAAAAGGACTTCAAATTTCAAAAATCGTGGGGAAGTGACATTCAATCGATACCCACAAAATCAAATTTTTGAAAAAAGCAAGGAAGCAATGCTTAGTCAATACTTGTACCCAAATTCGCGAGGAGGCGACATTCCATCGATACTCGCAACCGAATGAGCAAGAGGGCAACATTCCATCAATACTTGCAAGACCATTCAGCAAGGAGGCGACTTTTAATCGATACTTGCATTTTTTAAAACCAAAACCCAGCTCTCATACCAAAAATCGGCTATAAATGCCACAAAACATGGCTCTCAAGCCAATTCAAAATTTGGCTTTCATGCCAACAAAACAAAACTCTGTTTTCTAAAGATCGGCTCTCATGCCAAAAAAAAATCGGCTTTAAACGCCACAAACTCGACTATAAACGCCACGAAAAAAATCGGTTATAAATGCCACAAAATTTCGCTTCCATGCCAAAATACAAATTTCGGCTTCCATGCCAAAAACAAATTCCGGCTTTCATTGCCACAAACAAAAATTTTGGCTCCTATGCCACAAACAAATCCGGCTTCAATGCCGTCCCAAATTTTGGCTTTCATGCCATTTCAAAAAAACTTCAGCTCCTACGCCACAAAATTCGGCTCTCATGCCATTTCAAGAAAAATTGGCGTTCATGCCATCTCAAAATTTTTTGGCTCCCATGTCACAAACAAAACTGGCTTCCATGCCATCCCAAATTTTGGCTTTTACGCCACAAAATTCCGACTTCCATGTCGACCCAAATTCGGCTTCCATGCCATCTCAAAATTGGCTTTCATGCCATCTCAAAATTCAACTTTCACGCCAAAACAACCATTTGATAAAAGGTTTTTTACAAACTAACAAACTTTTGATCAAATTTCCAAACAAACATTCCCATTTAACTATTGTTTGAATTTATCACAAAAGAATTTGAGTGAAAAGAAGGAATACAAAAAAGAGAAGTGCTAAAAAAATGTCCACAAGCACTACAAAAGAAAGAGTACCAAAAGAATATATGTGTGTATACACGGGTACCAAAAAAAAAGAAGAAAAGGGTTTGTTACAAGAATCAGGAGCTCAGTCTCACATAGTCTTCAACCAAAGACTCAACTCCTCAAGCAGACTCTTGGCCTTAGCCTCTAAAGCTTCCAGGCCACACTTCTTCAAGATCTTCCCATAAAAAGCGGCAGAACGTCGCGATCCATCTGCAGCACGGGGAAGCTCTTCCCAAAGAATCTGTCATTGCTCGTACTCTTGAGTCTTCCTCCGGAGATTGCTTTCAGCCTCCTCGACTTGGGGAGTCAGAGTTCCTTCTCTGGCACGAGCTTCCACAATGGCGGCCCATGTTGCAGCAGCTTGTTCCTCCAATAGCTCAAGACGCTGCCTGGTCTCAACGACCTCTCTATCAACACAGCGCATATCTTCTGTCAGCCCAATGATAGCCAACTCGGTAACGTTCCTCTCCCGAAATGAATTGCTTTCGAGTCTGCGAGATCTCGTCCAACTCAGACTTAACCTCACCAGAAGGCTTCAAAAAAGTCTCATTGAAGAAGTCACCACTTGGAAAGCTCTTGGTTTCATTCCACTTATTCCCTAGAGCTATGACTTCATCAACGAAAGCCTTCGCGCCTGCAATGTCCAGACCGACTTCTTCGCTATCAGCAAGGATGTCCTATACGTACTTGACCATGCCAAAATTGGCTTCTAAATGGCCAGAAGAAAGAGTTTCGACCCATGAGCTCGAAACGCTCTTCAACACTTTCTTCGCATACTTAAGAGATGGCCCGGATGAAGGCTTGCCCCTCTCCATTGGTCGATTGCCCGTGTCATGCCCTGCTGGAGGAGTGATCTGTTGACACCAAAAAAGTCACTTTGCCTCTTCAACATCAAGAAAGCCGCATGAAGCCACATCCTACTACAAAAGGGTGTTTGATAAGAACGAAAAATGTTATATTTTTCTCCATTAATATTTAGTTCTCTGTACCTATTTAATATCTAATTGCACTCATTATTCTTATATTTTGATTTAGGATGCAATTGGAGGGCTAAGCGCAAAACGAAGTTAAATTGGGCAATTTTAGATGAATTTTCGCATCGCTTCGCAAGCTGGGCATAACTCTCTCATCCGAGCTCCGGTGGAAACGATTCAAGATATTGTGGAATGTTAAAAGAAGGTGATCATATTTGATGCTGAATGGACAGAACTGATTCAGAGCCAGGTTGAGTTTAGAGGAAATCAAGCAGAAGGGCATTATGGTAAAATTGAAGAAATCAGGAGTTCGTCGAAACATATCCAATAATGGGCTCATATTGTGCAGAACGAAAAATGGTGCAACTTTAATTCTTGGGTCGAGTCCAACAGAAGCCCGAGTGAAAAGATATGGCAAGAAGAAGATTTTGACTAAGTTAGAATTTAATTAATTATTTTATTCCATCTCCAATCCCACATCACTTCAAATTCTCTCAAAACTCACGGGTGCATTCCATCTCCAACGACCTTTTTCTATTCTCTCTTTCACATCTCATCCTCTCCTACTTTATCTCTACCTCATTACTTTTCTCTCCATCACATGGGCCCAATTACCTATTTTCTCTCCTTTTCCAACTCCAACGCCACCTCACCTTATTTCTCTCCTCTCTCTGCCATACATGCCATCTATAAATAACCCACTCCACATACAAAGCCGGTACCTTCTGCTCTAACGAATTCTCTCTCTCTCTCTCTCTTTCTCTCTTCTTTCTCCCTTCTTTTTCCATTTAATTAAGTTTGTAAGTTTCTTTTATGGCCCTGCGTGGCTAATTTTATGTAATTGGTTGAAGGAGACTGAAGCCTCGGAATAAATACTGTGAGATCTAATTTATTTTCATTGTTCAATTTATGCTTTGAATATGGGTTGTTCTTCTATGCTTAATTTGTTATCATGATTGTTTCGTTTAATTGCTAGGATGCATACTAGTATATTTTTCGTTGCAATCTACAGCTAAATTAGAAATCAAATCCGTAATTGTTTGATCCCTCAAATTTTCGAAGCAACTGATATTTAATAATTTACTGCGTCAGTAATTGTTAGATATTAGGAAGAACACTTGGCTAAATTAAATGCAACCGCGTGTGCTTGTGTTATTTGGGTTCATCAGTCTCTCTGATTTTAATGCTTTTGCTAAATTAAATCTATAGCGCTTGTCTTAGGTTGTTTAGTAATTAGGGTTAATTAGAGCGCGTGTTTTCTAATTAACTAATTAAGGAGGTAGGAATTTAATTCCAACGATGAATATTCAAAGTGTTAATTGATTTATTTTTGCATCAATGATCAGTTCTGAATTTCCGATGGTGGATGTTAACTTTGACCAATGCTTGCTCCTTTGATTGAATTCGTTACTTTACTGCTTTTTATTTGCTTTTATTTATTTTTGCTTTCAGTATAATCAAAACCCCCATCTTTGATCACATAGCATAAAATTTGACTAAACACTCTCCGTGGGAACGATCCTTACTCGCACTACTATAGATATATTCAGGAGTAAAGGTTTTATTATATTTGGGTGCCGGCAACAACACGACCAAATTTTGGCGCCGTTGCCGGGGAGTGATTATAGTTGATTTTTTTGCTTCTTGTGATTTTTTAATTTTTTTTTTACTCATTAAAAAAAAACCCTGTAGCAGTTTGCGCCGGCTAATCAACCTATTTTCTCAATCTTTGTGGCTCCTCACTGTTCTCTACAACATCACCCAGCGCCGCTGTCTCTGTCTCAATAAACTCACAACAGCAACTTTCATCTAATCAGTTTATTCTCTCA